>JASTWF010001069.1:111004-125470 GCA_030390025.1 Squalus acanthias | reverse complement strand
AAGCTTGTGATTTCAAATAAAACTGTTGGACTATAACCTGGTGTTGTGCGACCTCTCAGTGTTTGATGGGACAGTGTAGAGGGAGCTTTACTCTGTATCTAACCCGTGCTGTACCTGCCCTGGGAGGGTTTGATGGGACAATGTAGAGGGAGCTTTACTCTGTATCTAACCCGTGCTGTACCTGCCCTGGGAGTGTTTGATGGGACAGTGTAGAGGGAGCTTCACTCTGTATCTAACCCGTGCTGTACCTGCCCTGGGAGTGTTTGATGGGACAATGTAGAGGGAGCTTTACTCTGTATCTAACCCGTGCTGTACCTGCCCTGGGAGTGTTTGATGGGGACAGTGTAGAGGGAGCTTTACTCTGTATCTAACCCCGTGCTGTACCTGCCCTGGGAGTGTTTGATGGGACAGTGTAGAGGGAGCTTTACTCTGTATCTAACCCATGCTGTACCTGCCCTGGGAGTGTTTGATGGGACAGTGTAGAGGGAGCTTTACTCTGTATCTAACCCATGCTGTACCTGCCCTGGGAGTCTTTGATGGGACAGTGCAGAGGGAGCTTTACTCTGTATCTAACCCGTGCTGTACCTGCCCTGGGAATGTTTGATGGGGACAGTGTAGAGGGAGCTTTACTCTGTATCTAACCCGTGCTGTACCTGCCCTGGGAGTGTTTGATGGGGACAGTGTAGAGGGAGCTTTACCCTGTGTCTAACCCGTGCTGTACCTGCCCTGGGAGTGTTTGATGGGGACAGTGTAGAGGGAGCTTTACTCTGCATCTAACCCGTGCTGTACCTGCCCTGGGAGTGTTTGATGAGACAGTGTAGAGGGAGCTTTACTCTGTATCAAACCCGTGCTGTACCTGCCCTGGGAGTGTTTGATGGGGACAGTGTAGAGGGAGCTTTACCCTGTGTCTAACCCGTGCTTTACCTGCCCTGGGAGTGTTTGATGCGGACAGTGTAGAGGGAGCTTTACTCTGTACCTAACCCGTGCAGTACCTGCCCTGGGAGTGTTTGATGGGGACAGTGTAGAGGGAGCTTTACTCTGTATCTAACCCGTGCTGTACCTGCCCTGGGAGTGTTTGATGGGGACAGTGTAGAGGGAGCTATACTCTGTATCTAACCCGTGCTGTACCTGCCCTGGGAGTGTTTGATGGGGACAGTGTAGAGGGAACTTTACTCTGTATCTAACCCCGTGCTGTACCTGCCTGGGAGTGTTTGATGGGACAGTGTAGAGGGAGCTTTACTCTGTATCTAACCCGTGCTGTCCCTGCCCTGGGAGTGTTTGATGGGACAGTGCAGAGGGAGATTTACTCTGTATCTAACCCGTGCTGTACCTGCCCTGGGAGTGTTTGATGGGGACAGTGTAGAGGTAGCTTTACTCTGTATCTAACATGTGCTGTACCTGCCCTGGGAGTGTTTGATGGGGACAGTGTAGAGGGAGCTTTACTCTGTATCTAACCCGTGCTGTACCTGCCCTGGGAGTGTTTGATGGGACAGTGTCGAGGTAGCTTTACTCTGTATCTAACCCGTGCTGTACCTGCCCTGGGAGTGTTTGATGGGGACAGTGTAGAGGGAGCTTTACCCTGTGTCTAACCCGTGCTGTACCTGCCCTGGGAGTGTTTGATGGGACAGTGTAGAGGGAGCTTTACTCTGTATCGAACCCGTGCTGTACCTGCCCTGGGAGTGTTTGATGGGACAATGTAGAGGGAGCTTTACTCTGTATCTAACCCGTGCTGTACCTGCCCTGGGAGTGTTTGATGGGGACAATGTAGAGGGAGCTTTACTCTGTATCTAACCCGTGCTGTACCTGCCCTGGGAGTGTTTGATGCGACAGTGTAGAGGGAGCTTTACTCTGTATCTAACCCCGTGCTGTACCTGCCCTGGGAGTGTTTGATGGGACAGTGTAGAGGGAGCTTTACTCTGTATCTAACCCGGGCTGTACCTGCCCTGGGAGTGTTTGATGCGGACAGTGCAGAGGGAGCTTTACTCTGTATCTAACCCGTGCTGTACCTGCCCTGGCAGTGTTTGATGGGGACAGTGTAGAGGGAGCTTTACCCTGTGTCTGACCCGTGCTGTACCTGCCCTGGGAGTGTTTGATGGGACAGTGTAGAGGGAGCTTTACTCTGTATCTAACCCGTGCTGTACCTGCCCTGGGAGTGTTTGATGGGACAATCTAGAGGGAGCTTTACTCTGTATCTAACCCGTGCTGTACCTGCCCTGGGAGTGTTTGATGGGACAGTGTAGAGGGAGCTTTACTCTGTATCTAACCCGTGCTGTACCTGCCCTGGGAGTGTTTGATGGGACAGTGTCGAGGGAGCTTTACTCTGTATCTAACCCATGCTGTACCTGCCCTGGGAGTGTTTGATGGGGACAGTGTAGAGGGAGCTTTACTCTGTATCTAACCCGTGCTGTACCTGCCCTGGGTGTGTTTGATGGGACAGTGTCGAGGGAGCTTTACTCTGTATCTAACCCGTGCTGTACCTGCCCTGGGAGTGTTTGATGGGACAGTGTCGAGGGAGCTTTACTCTGTATCTAACCCGTGCTGTACCTGCCCTGGGTGTGTTTGATGGGACAGTGTAGAGGGAGCTTTACTCTGTATGTAACCCGTGCTGTACCTGCCCTGGGAGTGTTTGATGGGACAGTGTAGAGGGAGCTTTACTCTGTATCTAACCCCGTGCTGTACCTGCCCTGGGAGTGTTTGATGGGACAGTGTAGAGGGAGCTTTACTCTGTATCTAACCCGTGCTGTACCTGCCCTGGTAGTGTTTGATGGGGACAGTGTAGAGGGAGCTTTACTCTGTATCTAACCCGTGCTGTACCTGCCCTGGGAGTGTTTGATGGGGACAGTGCAGAGGGAGCTTTACCCTGTGTCTAACCCGTGCTGTACCTGCCCTGGGAGTGTTTGATGGGGACAGTGCAGAGGGAGCTTTACTCTGTATCTAACCCATGCTGTACCTGCCCTGGGAGTGTTTGATGGGGACAGTGTAGAGGGAGCTTTACTCTGTATCTAACCCGTGCTGTACCTGCCCTGGGAGTGATTGATTGGATAGTGTAGAGGGAGCTTTACTCTGTATCTAACCCGTGCTGTACCTGCCCTGGGAGAGTTTGATGGGACAGTGTAGAGGGAGCTTTACTCTGTATCTAACCCGTGCTGTACCTGCCCTGGGAGAGTTTGATGGGGACAGTGTAGAGGGAGCTTTACTCTGTATCTAACCCGTGCTGTACCTGCCCTGGGAGTGTTTGGTGGGACAGTGTAGAGGGAGCTTTACTCTGTATCTAACCCATGCTGTACCTGCCCTGGGAGTGTTTGATGGGACAGTGTAGAGGGAGCTTTACTCTGTATCTAACCCATGCTGTACCTGCCCTGGGAGTGTTTGATGGGACAGTGTAGTGGGACCGAGGCCAAGCAATTGAAGAGTTACTTACGACTGATGCACACTGCAGTTATAGAAGACGAAATACGTCACGGCGAACAGCTTGTTCGTCTCCTTCGACTTTAAGTGGAGCTTGATGACCCGTTTGTCCCCTAGGAGAGAGCATCAGTGAGAAATAGTCGTTAATGCATCGAAAGAGTTGGGTCGTTTCGCAGTGTTAGTTGTGACAAGCCGAGAGAGGCGACAGCGCCACCTCTGGTGCCAGTCCGAATAACAGCCCATTGATGTCAATGGATAAAGGGCGAGATGGCGACCAAACCAAGCCTTTTGAGGAGCTCCCGTGGCATTGCTCCCAGATAATTCGAAGTCCCATCGGTCTGCTTTACCGCCCTTCTGTGGCACTGCTCCCACGATAGTCAGGATGAAGTTCTCATCTCGTTCACCACCTGGGGACATCCCGCAGCCCTTCACAGCCAATGAAGTACATTTTGAAGTGTAGCCACTGTTGCAATTTGGGAAACTGGCAGCCAATTTGCACACAGCAGGATCCCACAAACAACAAATGTGATAATGACCAGATGATGCTGGTTGAGGGGCACTGGGGAGAACTCCCCTCCTGCTCCTCTTCCAATAGTGGCCGTGGGATCTTTTACGTCCCACCCGAGAGGGCAGACGGGGGCCTTGGGTTTAACGTCTCTTCCCAAAAGACGGCACCTCTGTCAGTGCGGTGCTCCCTCAGTACCGCCCCTCCGACAGTACAGAGCTCCCTCAGTACCGCCCCGCCGACAGTGCGGCGTTCCCTCAGTACCGCCCCGCCGACAGTGCGGCGCTCCCTCAGTACCGCCCCGCCGACAGTACAGAGCTCCCTCAGTACCGCCCCTCCGACAGTGCGGCGCTCCCTCAGTACCGCCCCTCCGACAGTGCGGCGTTCCCTCAGTACCGCCCCTCCGACAGTGCGGCGCTCCCTCAGTGCTGCCCCTCCGACAGTGCGGCGCTCCCTCAGTACCGCCCCTCCGACAGTGCGGCGCTCCCTCAGTACCTCCCCTCCGACAGTGCGGCGCTCACTCAGTACCGCCTCTCCGACAGTGCAGCGCTCCCTCAGTACCGCCCCTCCGACAGTGCAGCGCTCCCTCAGTACCGCCCCTCCGACAGTGCGACGCTCCCTCAGCACTGGCACCGGGGAAGTGTCGGGCCTGGATTATGGGGCTCGAGTCTCTGGAGTGGGGGCTCGAACCCACAACCCACAAACACCTCTGGCTAAAGCTGAAACCATCTGAGATCAACAATCCCATAAGTCTGGCGCGAAGGAGACTCTATAAGCAGCACCCATTCTTACCGTAACCATTGGTTATCAACGGGATCTCCTTTAGAGACGGAGAAACACAGCGTATTTCTCCCGCCTCGATAACCGCTTCACTCTCCGAGATATCCTCAAAAGAACAGGTGACGCCGCCCGAAAGGTCCGGAACATTCCGAGCACGCAATGTCAACTACAAGAGAAATTATTCATCATTATTTCAGTAAAACCCTTACGCACGTCTCTGATATAACCCACACCCCTCACTGTAACACTGATATACTCCACACCCCTCACTGTAACACTGATATACCCCACACCCCTCACTGTAACACTGATATACTCCACACCCCTCACTGTAACACTCTGATATACCCCACACCCCTCACTGTAACACTCTGATATACCCCACACCCTCACTGTAACACTCTGATATACCCCACACCCCTCACTGTAACACTCTGATATACCCCACACCCCTCACTGTAACACTGATATACCCCACACCCCTCACTGTAACACTCTGATACACCCCACACCCCTCACTGTAACACTGATATACCCCACACCCCTCATTGTAACACTCTGATATACCCCACACCCCTCACTGTAGCACTGATATACCTCACACCCCTCACTGTAACACTCTGATATACCCAACACTCCTCACTGTAACACTCTGATATACCCCACACCCCTCACTGTAACACTCTGATATACCCCACACTCCTCACTGTAACACACTGATATACCCCACACCCCTCACTGTAACACTCTGATATACCCCACACCCCTCACTGTAACACACTGATATACGCCACACCCCTCACTGTAACACTGATATACCCCACACCCCTCACTGTAACACTCTGATATACCCCACACCCCTCACTGTAACACTGATATACCCCACACCCCTCACTGTAACACTCTGATATACCCCACACCCCTCACTGTAGCACTGATATACCTCACACCCCTCACTGTAACACTCTGATATACCCAACACTCCTCACTGTAACACTCTGATATACCCCACACCCCTACTGTAACACTGATATACCCCACACCCCTCACTGTAACACTGATATATCCCACACCCCTCACTGTAACACTCTGATATACCCCACACCCCTCACTGTAACACTCTGATATACCCAACACTCCTCACTGTAACACTCTGATATACCCCACACCCCTCACTGTAACACTGATATACCTCACACCCCTCACTGTAACACTGATATACCCCACACCCCTCACTGTAACACTGACATACCCCACACCCCTCACTGTAACACACTGATATACCCCACACCCCTCACTGCAACCTACTGATATACCCCACACCCCTCACTGTAACACTCTGATATACCCCATACCCCTCACTGTAACACTCTGATATACCCAACACTCCTCACTGTAACACTGATATACCCCACACCCCTCACTGTAACACTCTGATATACCCCACACCCCTCACTGCAACACTCTGATATACCCCACACCCATCACTGCAACACACTGATATACCCCACACCCCTCACTGTAACACTGATATACCCCACACCCCTCACTGTAACACTCTGATATACCCCACACCCCTCACTGCAACACTGATATACCCCACACCCCTCACTGTAACACCCTGATATACCCCACACCCCTCACTGTAACACACTGATATACCCCACTCCCCTCACTGTAACACTGATATACCCCACACCCCTCACTGTAACACTCTGATATACCCCACACCCCTCACTGTAACACTGATATACCCCACACCCCTCACTGTAACAGTCTGATATACCCCACACCCCTCACTGTAACACACTGATACACCCCACACCCCTCACTGTAACACTCTGATATACCCCACACCCCTCACTGTAACACTGATATACCCCACACCCCTCACTGTAACACTCTGATATACCCCACACTCCTCACTGTAACACACTGATATACCCCACACCCCTCACTGTAACACTCTGATATACCCCACACCCCTCACTGTAACACACTGATATACGCCACACCCCTCACTGTAACACTGATATACCCCACACCCCTCACTGTAACACTCTGATATACCTCACACCCCTCACTGTAACACTGATATACCCCACACCCCTCACTGTAACACTGAAATACCCCACACCCCTCACTGTAACACTCTGATATACCCAACACTCCTCACTGTAACACTCTGATATACCCCACACCCCTACTGTAACACTGATATACCCCACACCCCTCACTGTAACACTGATATATCCCACACCCCTCACTGTAACACTGATATACCCCACTCCGTCACTGTAACACTGACATACCCCACACCCCTCACTGTAACACTCTGATATACCCCACACCCCTCACTGTAACACTGATATACCCCACACCCCTCACTAACACTCTGACATACCCAACACCCCTCACTGCAACACACTGATATACCCCACACCCCTCACTGCAACACACTGATATGCCCCACACCCCTCACTGTAACACTCTGATATACCCCATACCCCTCACTGTAACACTGATATACCCCACTCCGTCACTGTAACACTGACATACCCCACACCCCTCACTGTAACACTCTGATATACCCCACACCCCTCACTGTAACACTGATATACCCCACACCCCTCACTGTAACACTCTGACATACCCAACACCCCTCACTGCAACACACTGATATACCCCACACCCCTCACTGCAACACACTGATATACCCCACACACCTCACTGCAACACACTGATATACCCCACATGCCTCACTGTAATACTCTGATATACCCCACACCCCTCACTGTAACACACTGATATACCCTACACCCCTCACTGTAACACTCTGATATACCCCACATGCCTCACTGTAACACTGATATACCCCACACCCCTCACTGTAACACTGATATACCCCACACCCCTCACTGTAACACTGATATACCGCACACCCCTCACTGTAATACTCTGATATACCCCACACCCCTCACTGTAACACTGATATACCCCACACCCTTCACTGTAACACACTGATATACCCCACACCCCTCACTTTAACACACTGATATACCCCACACCCCTCACTGTAACACTCTGATATACCCCACACCCCTCACTGTAACACTCTGATATACCCCACACCCCTCACTGTAACACTCTGATATACCCCACACCCCTCACTTTAACACTCTGATATACCCCACACCCCTGACTGTAACACTCTCATATACTCCACACCCCTCACTGTAACACTCTGATATACCCCACACCCCTCACTGTAACACTGATATACCCCACACCCCTCACTGTAACACTCTGATATACCCCACACCCTTCACTGTAACACACAGATATACCCCACACCCCTCACTGTAACACAGATATACCCCACACCCCTCACTGTAACACGGATATACCCCACACCGCTTGCTGTAACACTGATATACCCTACACCCCTCACTGTAACACTCTGATATACCCCACACCCCTCACTGTAACACTGATATACCCCACACTCCTTACTGTAACACTGATATATCCCACACACCTCACTGTAACACTGATATACCCCACACCACTCACTGTAACGCGGATATACCCCAAACCGCTTGCTGTAACACTGATATACCCCACACCCCTGACTGTAACACACTGATATACCCCACACCCCTCACTGTAACACTCTGATATACCCCACACCCCTCACTGTAACACGGATATACCCCACACCGCTTGCTGTAATACTGATATACGCCACACCCCTCACTGTAACATTGATATACCCCACACCCCTCACTGTAACACTGATATACCCCACACCCCTCACTGTAACACTGATATACCGCACACCCGTCAGTGTAACACTGATATACCCCACACCCCTCACTGTAACACACAGATATACCCCACACCCCTCACTGTAACACTCTGATATACCCCACACCCCTCACTGTAACACTGATATACCCCACACCCTTCACTGTAACACACTGATAAACCTCACACCCCTCACTGTAACACACTGATATACCCTACACCCCTCACTGTAATAGTCTGATATACCCCACACCCCTCACTGTAACACTCTGATATACCCCACACCCCTCACTGTAACACTGATATACCCCACACCCCTCACTGTAACACTGATATACCCCACACCCGTCAGTGTAACACTGATATCCCCCACACCCCTCACTGTAACACTTATATACCCCACATCCGTCAGTGTAACACTGATATACCCCACACCCCTCACTGTAACACTCTGATATCCCCCACACCCCTCGCTGTAACACCGATATACCCCACACCCCTCACTGTAACACTGATATACCACACACCCCTCAGTGTAACACTGATATACCCCACACCCCTCACTGTAACACACTGATATACCCCACACCCCTCACTGTAACACTCTGATATACCCCACACCCCTCACTGTAACACTGATATACCCCACACCCTTCACTGTAACACACTGATATACCCCACACCCCTCACTGTAATACTCTGATATACCCCACACCCCTCACTGTAACACTCTGATATACCCCACACCCCTCACTGTAACACTCTGATATACCCCACACCCCTCACTGTAACACTCTGATATACCAAACACCCCTCACTGTAACACTGATATTCCCCACACTCCTCACTTTTACACTCTGATATACCCCACACCCCTCACTGTAACACTCTGATATACCCCACACCCCTCACTGTAACACTCTGATATATCCCACACCCCTCACTGTAACAGTCTGATATACCCCACACCCCTCACTGTTACACTCTGATATACCCCACACCCCTCACTGTAACACTGATATACCCCATACCCCTCACTGTAACACTGATATACCCCACACCACTCACTGTAACACTGATATACCCCACACCCCTCACTGTAACACTCTGAAATACCCCACACCCCTCACTGTAACACTGATATACCCCACACACCTCACTGTAACACATGATATACCCCACACCCCTCACTGTAACACGCTGATATACCCCACACCCCTCACTGTAACACTCTGATATACCCCACACCCCTCACTGTAACACTGATATACCCCACACCCCGCACAGTAACACGCTGATATACCCCACACCCCTCATGTAACACACTGATGTACCCCACACCCTCACTGTAACACTCTGATATACCCCAGACCCCTCACTGTAACACACTGATATACCCCACACCCCTCACTGTAACACTCTGATATACCCCACACCCCTCACTGTAACACTCTGATATACCCCACACCCCTCACTGTAACACTCTGATATACCCCACACCCCGCACAATAACACGCTTGCTATAAGCTGCACACCTCAATGCAACTGACGTAGAATGTAATCCGATGAGCTCCTGTTTTGAATGGTGCAGGATTACACTGCCCAGTGAATGTACCAGAACAGCAATCTGGGGCGGTTTGCATCTGTCAGGGGGCGAGGTCCCTCATTTCCCGCCAACTGTCTGAAGGCATCGGGGTACAGTTCCATATAAAGTGGTCAAGCATTTGTACCTATCCAAGTGGCCATTCTTCATGCTCCCATGGTGGAATATATCCCCAACACTCATCGACTAGGATCAACTGTGATGCCCCCATGGTCGAATATACCCCCAACACTCAGCGACTAGGAACAACTGTGATGTCCCCCTGGTCGAATATACCCCCAACACTCAGCGACTAGGAACAACTGTGACACTCACATGGTCGAATATACCCCCAACACTCAGCAACTAGGATCAACTGTGATGTCCCCATGGTCGAATATACCCCCAACACTCAGCGACTAGGAACAACTGTGATGTCCCCCTGGTCGAATATACCCCCAACACTCAGCGACTAGGAACAACTGTGACACTCACATGGTCGAATATACCACTAATACTCAGCAACTAAGATCAACTGTGATGCCCCCATGGTCGAATATACTGTCAACACTCAGCGACTCGGATTAACTGTGATGTCCCCCATGATCGAATATACTGTCAACACTCAGCGACTCGGATTAACTGTGATGTCCCCCATGATCAATTATACTGTCAACACTCAGCGACTCGGATTAACTGTGATGTCCCCCATGATCGAATATACTGTCAACACTCAGCGACTCGGATTAACTGTGATGTCCCCCATGATCGAATATACTGTCAACACTCAGCGACTCGGATTAACTGTGATGTCCCCCATGATCAATTATACTGTCAACACTCAGCGACTCGGATTAACTGTGATGTCCCCCATGATCGAATATACTGTCAACTCTCAGCGACTCGGATCAACTGTGATGCCCACATGGTCGAATATACCACCAATACTCAGTGACTTGGATCAACTGTGATGCCCCCATGGTCGAATATACCCCAATACTCTGACTTGGATCAACTGTGAAGCCCCCATGGTCGAATATACCGCCAATACTCAGCCACTAGGATCAACTGTGACACTCTACCCACCACCACCCCACCCCGTGGTACCGCATCGCGAGTACTCGTCTTGCCAGGAGTTCTCGCTGTTGTAACGGGGGGCAGACAGAAACTGACCAGAATGCCGGTGGGGAGAGACACGGATACTGACCGGAACGTCGGGCATCATCACCGAGAGGTTGTTTGGACGGACGCTCAGCTGGACGCAACGGCTGGTCTCGGAGGCAAAGCGTTGCGGCTCGCTGGCTCGGTCACATTCGTTCCGCTGGCTGCACCTGCACCGGGGGAGACGGAGACACAAACCCGGCAGCTCAGCCCAGTTCAATTCAATTCAATTCAATACAATACACAGGGTCTGAGTCACCAGAACCAGCATTTGTGGGTTATCAGGCAGACAGACACAGAGAGGCAGACAGAGACAGAGAGGCAGACACAGAGAGGCAGACAGACACAGAGAGGCAGACAGAGAGAGGCAGGCAGACAGAGAGAGGCAGGCAGAGAGGCAGACAGAAACAGAGAGGCAGACAGAGACAGAGAGGCAGACAGAGAGAGGCAGACACAGAGAAAGACAGACACAAAGAGGCAGACACAGAGACAGACAGACACAGAGAGGCAGACACAGAGAGACAGACACAGAGAGACAGACAGAGAGGCAGACAGAAACAGAGAGGCAGACAGAGAGAGGCAGACACAGAGACAGAGAGGCAGACACAGAGACAGACAGACACAGAGAAACAGACACAGAGACAGACAGACACAGAGAGGCAGACAGACACAGAGAGGCAGACACAGAGGAAGACACAGAGAGAGCGAGAGGCAGACACAGAGAGACAGACACAGAGACAGACAGACACAGAGAGAGGCAGACAGACACAGAGAGAGGCAGACAGACACAGAGACAGAGAGGGCAGACGCAGAGCGCCAGACAGACGCAGCGCGCCAGACGGCACCTTGTTAAAAATGGCCGACCGGCCTCCTGTGCTGTGATTCTCAGAGACGAGCAGGGAAAAGAAACTGGCAGCCAGGGGGTTAAAAGACCCCCCTCTGGCCCGCCACACTGGTTCTGCCACATTCTCCACACCGAGAGCTGGATTAAGCAGTCACTTGCAGGCTGGCGGCTGGGAGCTCCCAGGAGCCATTCATCAGCCTCTGCACGCTTGTCAGAAGCCCCTGACATCTTTCAGTATTTACAGCCATGCGCAAACTTAAAAAGAAAAATATAAGCCCTGCCATTCATAGCGACTGTGTACGAGATAAACGGTTAATAAATTCCCCCCCCCCCCCCGCCCCCCCAACGCCAACTGCAAATCCATCGGTCACAGGGGCTGCGGTCGGAGGGGAGATTCATCAACGGTATAAAGGCTGTTATGACTGGAACTGTCCCCGGTGAATTAACTCATCCAAAAATCTCCAGAGAAGGTTTCGGGGCAGATGGGGGGTGGCGGGCGGGGGGTGGGGGGTGCGTGGAGAAGGTACAAGAACCTGTCTTAACTCATCTCTCTCCGCTCCTCCACATTAACAATAAATTGTTTCAAAGGCAACTGATTGATCTGTGGAATGAACAGGGGGGCCGTTACAGGATCAGGATCCATGAGCCACACTCGCACACACACACACACACACACACACACACACCCTTGCCTTCGAGTCACTTAAAAGCATCGTTACAGGAGATGGACAGGGGAGGAACAGCAGGAGCACGCTCAGCTCCTTGGGGGCATGCTCCATCATTCAATTAGACTGCGGCAGAACTGCACCTCGACTCCATTTACCCGTCTCCGCTGCCGATCCCTGCATCCCCTGACCCGACAGAAATCTGCAGTTGTACAGGGCCTTGGTGAGACCACACCTTGAGTACTGTGTGCAGTTTTGGTCGCCTTATCTGAGGAAGGATGTTCTTGCCATGGAAGGAGTTCAGCGAAGATTCACAAGGCTGATACCTGGGATGGCAGGAATGACATATGAGGAGAGATTGGGTCGATTGGGCTTATACTCGCTGGAGTATAGAAGAATGAGAGGGGATCTCATCGAAACATATAAAATTCTGACAGGTCTGGACAAACTAGATGCAGGAAGAATGTTCCCGATGGTCGGAGAGTCCAGAACCAGGGGTCATAATCTAAGGATAAGGGGTAAGCCATTTAGGACAGAAATGAGGAAGAATTTCTTCACCCAGAGAGTGGTGAACCTGTGGAATTCTCTACCACAGAAGGTAGTTGAGGCCAAGTCATTAAATATATTCAAGAATGAGTTAGATATATTTCTTAAAGCTAAAGGTATCAAGGGATATGGGGAGAAGGCAGGTACAGGGTACTGAGTTTGGATGATCAGCCATGATCTCATCGAATGGCGGAGCAGGCTCGAGGGGCCGAATGGCCTACTCCTGCTCCTATTTTCTATGTTTCTATGTTTCTATGTATCTCAAGTCTTGAAAGCTCCGACTGTAACCCTCGGCATCAGCAGCCTTTTGGGCGGGGGGGGGGGGGGAGAGAGTTTCAGGTTTCGACTGGCCTTTGTGTGAAAAAGTGCTTCCCGACATCACCCCCCGACCCCCGAACGACCCAGTTCGAATTTTAAGATGGTGTCCCTTTCAACTTCCAACCTCGGCAACCATCAGCTGATCCAAAACTCCGCACCGAGTCCTGTTCACCCATCAATGTGCTCCCCCCTCACTGCGCTCGCTGACCTACGCTGGCTCCCGATCCAGCAACCTCGCGCTCCAATCTCTCCAAGGCTTCCTCGCCCCCCTCCCCTCTCCCTATCTCTGTAACCTCCTCCAGCCCCGACAACCCTCCGAGATCTCTGCACTCCTCCAATTCTGGCCTCTCGCGCATCCCCCCCGATTTCCATCGCTCCATCATTGGCGACCGCACCAGGGCCCCGAGCTCTGGAATTCCCTCCCTAAACCTCTCCGCCTCTCTCTCCTCCTTTAAGACGCTTCTTAAAACCTACACAGAAACATAGAAAAATAGGAGCAGGAGTCAGCCATTCGAGCCTGCTCCGCCATTCAATATGATCATGGCTGATCCTCTATCTCAATACCATATTCCCGCTCTCTCCCCATACCCCTTGATGCCTTTTGTGTCTAGAAATCTATCTATCTCCTTCTTAAATAGATTCAGTGACTTGGCCTCCACAGCCTTCTGTGGTAGAGAATTCCACAGGTTCACCACCCTCTGAGTGAAGAAATTTCTCCTCATCTCAGTCCTAAATGTCCTACCCCGTATCCTGAGACTGTCACCCCTCGTTCTAGACCCCCCCAGCCAGGGGAAACATCCTCCCTGCATCCAGTCTGTCTAGCCCGGTCAGAATTTTATCCGTTTCAATG
>JASTWF010001069.1:66004-106004 GCA_030390025.1 Squalus acanthias | reverse complement strand
TACATTAGGAACAGGAGGAGGCCGTTCAGCCCCTCGAGCCTGTTACATTAGGAACAGGAGGAGGCCGTTCAGCCGCTCGAGCCTGTTACATTAGGAACAGGAGGAGGCCGTTCAGCCGCTCGAGCCTGTTACATTAGAAACAGGAGGAGGCCGTTCATGCCCCTCGAGCCTGTTACATTAGGAACAGGAGGAGGCCGTTCAGCCCCCTCGAGCCTGTTACATTAGGAACAGGAGGAGGCCGTTCAGCCCCTCGAGCCTGTTACATTAGGAACAGGAGGAGGCCGTTCAGCCCCTCGAGCCTGTTACATTAGGAACAGGAGGAGGCCGTTCAGCCGCTCGAGCCTGTTACATTAGGAACAGGAGGAGGCCGTTCAGCCGCTCGAGCCTGTTACATTAGGAACAGGAGGAGGCCGTTCAGCCCCCTCGAGCCTGTTACATTAGGAACAGGTGGAGGCCGTTCAGCCCCTCGAGCCTGTTACATTAGGAACAGGAGGAGGCCATTCAGCCCCTCGAGCCTGTTACATTAGGAACAGGAGGAGGCCGTTCAGCCTCCTCGAGCCTGTTACATTAGGAACATGAGGAGGCCATTCAGCCCCTCGAGCCTGTTACATTAGGAACAGGAGGAGGCCATTCAGCCCCTCGAGCCTGTTACATTAGGAACAGGAGGAGGCCGTTCAGCCCCCTCGAGCCTGTTACATGAGGAGAGAAAGAGACAGACAGACAGAGAGAGAGAGAGAGAGAACGAGAGAGCGATAGAGAAAGGGAAAGACAAAGAGAGAGCGATCATTCCACCGCACGATGAAGGTGACAATTAACTGCACAGACAGGGCAATGGCCGGTCGGGGCAGGCAGTTATTATGTGGCGGAGGGTGTGACGTCTTCGAAACACAAACAGGCCTCGGATACAACCCAAGGCTGCTTGATGTTGGTTTTACCGTCGCACGTTGGTGAAGGAGTCTTGCCTCGGTGGTCACTCCCTCTGGTGCGGCCCGAAGATCGTGTGTTCCTGAGGCCCGAATCCCCCTGGGGTGGGGGGAGGCGAGCGGGGGGGCGATTCAAGGTAGGCCCCAAACGAGGCCTACTTCTGGAGTGACACCACACGGTGGCAGGAGGAGAAACACAAGACAGTAGCGCGGGGGGGTTAGGGGAGGGAGAAAGGGCCAGGTTGCCGGGAGAGGATCGCCGGCGGCAACTGGGAGGGAGGGCCTGAGAGCCTGGGGCCGATTGGCCTGAGAGCCCGGGGAGCCTGAGGCCTGGTTGCTTTACCTTCTGCTCGGTCAGCAAGTAGATGTACTGGAGGTCGGGGCTGAAGACCATGTCACGGAGAATCGGACTCCCCTCCATCACCGGCACCACTTCGTACAGCATGGCGTTGTGGGAGGCCCGTGGGACGGCGTCGACCCTGATCTGCGGGAGCAAAGGAGTAGAGGTTGGAGGTCCGCTCGTTCAGTCGCCACCCGCCCTCCCCATCCCTGCCTCCCAGGGTTCGGCTAGGAAAAAACGTTAGGGGGAAAAATTGGGTCGTGCTAACGTTGGCGGGGCGCTACTTTTAGCGCCCTGAAAACGCTAGCGCCACCCCCCCCGCCCCCCGCGCCCGAAATTGAATGGTAGCGTCCCAAGCAGGAGGCGGGAACCGCTCCCCTGCCGTCTTGAGGCGCTCCCGTGGAATATCGTGGCGATACGCGCAACAGCGCCAAGCGGGTCGGCACGTAGCGCCGTGACATTGCAGCGCGCACCGGGGAGCGGGCTGCCGGTGGGAGGTGTTAGCGGCGCCGCGCCCGAGCGCTAGATGCTTTGCGCCTCCCAGGTAGCGCCCCCCGAAGCAACCGAATTTCCCGCCGCCCCCCCCCCGGAAGACTTCATACAGGGTAACCTCATCCGTGCCTCTGTCCCCTCCTAGACTCACCATTCCAACCCTCTCCCGACCGGCCTCCCACCTTACACCCTCCGTAACCATCAACTCATCTAAAACTCTGCTGCCCCCCCGTGTCCTAACTCGCACCGAGTCCCCTTCACCCCCCTGTGTCAGCTCTGGCTCAGTGGGTAGCACACTCGCTTCTGAGTCATGAAGGTTGTGGGTTCAAGTCCCACTCAAGAAACTCCAGCACAAAAATCTAGGCTGACACTCCAGTGCAGTGCTGAGGGAACGCCGCACTGTCGGAGGGGCGGTACTGAGGGAGCGCCGCACTGTCGGAGGGGCGGTACTGAGGGAGCGCCGCACTGTCGGAGGGGCGGTACTGAGGGAACGCCGCACTGTCGGAGGGGCGGTACTGAGGGAGCGCCGCACTGTCGGAGGGGCGGTACTGAGGGAGCGCCGCACTGTCGGAGGGGCGGTACTGAGGGAGCGCCGCACTGTCGGAGGGGCGGTACTGAGGGAGCGCCGCACTGTCGGAGGGGCGGTACTGAGGGAGCGCAGCACTGTCGGAGGGTCAGTACTGAGGGAGCGCCGCACTGTCGGAGGGGCGGTACTGAGGGAGCGCCGCACTGTCGGAGGGGCGGTACTGAGGGAGCGCCGCACTGTCGGAGGGGCGGTACTGAGGGAGCGCCGCACTGTCGGAGGGGCGGTACTGAGGGAGCGCAGCACTGTCGGAGGGTCGGTACTGAGGGAGCGCCGCACTGTCGGAGGGGCGGTACTGAGGGAGCGGCGCACTGTCGGAGGGGCGGTACTGAGGGAGCGGCGCACTGTCGGAGGGGCGGTACTGAGGGAGCGCCACACTGTCGGAGGGGCGGTACTGAGGGAGCGCCACACTGTCGGAGGGGCGGTACTGAGGGAGCGCAGCACTGTCGGAGGGGCAGTACCGAGGTCCCTTCTGCTCTCTCAGGTGGACGTAAAAGATCCCATGGAACTATTTCGACACACACACGCCCAGTCCACTGTCAGCTTTGAGTTGCAAAAGGGAATCAGTGAATTATCGATTTAAAGTTGGCTGCAAGGGTAGATGCTGGAAGCATTAAGGCAGGGGGTGAATGGATGGGCTGTCAGATAGGTGATCAATCACAGTGCTACTGTGGCGATTGTGTTTTTATGAAGAAAAATGGAAATAGGGCGTTGGCAGGAGAGCAGGGAGAGGGTCTGCTCCCCAGACCCACCCCCAGCTCCTGTTGTACCTGAAGTCAATCGACAACCATCCCCTCCCCTCGCAGATGATGTCTGGTGTCTTCCCCTCCACGCCCGGGATGGAGTGTAGCAGGCACCACGCGCCCTCCGTGCTTGAATCCCAGAGTGTTTGGGGGGCTATCCCACCGTGGGGTGCGGCACGAGAGATCAAAGCTGGGCCCACCTCGTGTCCGTGCGCACGTGCGCTCTCGCACAATCACACTCTCACACACACACACAGTCACACACACACACTCACAAACTCACACACACTCACACACACACACACACAAACTCACACTCACTCACACACACACTCACTCACAAACTCACAAACTCACACACACACACACACACTCACAAACTCACACTCACTCACACACACTCACTCACAAACTCACACACACACACACACACACACACACACACTCACTCACACACACTCACAAACTCACATACACACACACTCACATACACACACACATTCTCATTCACACTCACACACACACTCACACTCACACACACTCATACTCATACTCACTCCCACACACACTCACACTCACTCATACACACACTCACACACACTTCTCTCTGTCTCTCTCTCCCTCTCTCTCTCTCTCTCTCTCTCTGTCTCTCTCTCTCTGTCTCTCTCTCTCCGTCTCTCTCTCTGTCTCTCTCTCCCTGTCTCTCTCTCCCTGTCTCTCTCTCTCTCTCTCTCTCTGTCTCTCTCTCCCTGTCTGTCTCTCTCCCTGTCTGTCTCTCTGTCTCTCTCTTTCTCTGTCTCTCTTTATCGAATGTATAAAATATGGTTGTAGTAATGGGCAGCCAATATTTCACATGCTGTGCTGTGAAGGAGGCAGTTCTGAAGCTTGCTGCACTGCAGTCCTCTTAATTGCCACACTGATGATTTGGCCCAACTCAACCAGGCGTGCTGCAGCACACACTCCATCTCCTCCCTCACCTTCTTTACTCAACTCTCGCCGCTCCACCACAACAGGCTCGAGGGGCTGAATGGCCTCCTCCTGTTCCTAATGTAACAGGCTCGAGTGGGCTGAATGGCCTCCTCCTGTTCCTAATGTAACAGGCTCGAGGGGCTGAATGGCCTCCTCCTGTTCCTAATGTAACAGGCTCGAGGGTCTGAATGGCCTCCTGTTCCTAATGTAACAGGCTCGAGGAGCTGAATGGCCTCCTCCTGTTCCTAATGTAACAGGCTCGAGGGTCTGAATGGCCTCCTGTTCCTAATGTAACAGACTCGAGGAGCTGAATGGCCTCCTCCTGTTCCTAATGTAACAGGCTCAATGGGGCTGAATGGCCTCCTCCTGTTCCTAATGTAACAGGCTCGAGGGGCTGAACGGCCTCCTCCTGTTCCTAATGTAACAGGCTCGAGGGGGCTGAATGGCCTCCTCCTGTTCCTAATGTAACAGGCTCGAGGGGCTGAACGGCCTCCTCCTGTTCCTAATGTAACAGGCTCGAGGGGCTGAATGACCTCCTCCTGTTCCTAATGTAACAGGCTCGAGGGGCTGAACGGCCTCCTCCTGTTCCTAATGTAACAGGCTCGAGGGGCTGAATGACCTCCTCCTGTTCCTAATGTAACAGGCTCGAGGGGCTGAATGACCTCCTCCTGTTCCTAATGTAACAGATTCGAGGGGCTGAATGACCTCCTCCTGTTCCTTATGTAACAGGCTAGAGGAGCTGAATGGCCTCCTCCTGTTCCTACCAATTCTCACCTCGATTTATCCTCATCTTTCCTTCTATCCCCCCCACCACTGCCTCGATTTCTTCTCTCGTGGGGCATGCTTGTGGGGAGCGACTCACAAGGCCCTCACCTCAGGCTAGGGCCTGCGGGCACTGGGGAGACTCAAGGCCCGATACTAGAACTACTAGAGTTGCTAAACTTCGGCGCCAAAATTTGCCGGCCTGCTGTGGGACTGAGCCCCCTGCCACCACCCCCAGACACACAGCAGGAAAGGCCCAGGCTCCATCTTCGGCCTGTGCTGAGTAGGCCTGATCTCAGACTTGGAGGCATTTGGAGATGTACCCACCAGTACTGTACCTGTGTTATACAGTGACAGACCTGTAGCCACCAGTACTGTACCCAGTGTTATACAGTGACAGACCTGTACCCACCAGTACTGTACCCCAGTGTTATACAGTGACAGACCTGTACCCACCAGTACTGTACCCAGTGTTACACAGTGACAGACCTGTACCCACCAGTACTGTACCCCAGTGTTACACAGTGACAGACCTGTACCCACCAGTACTGTACCCGTGTTATACAGTGACAGACCTGTACCCACCAGTACTGTACCCCAGTGTTACACAGTGACAGACCTGTACCCACCAGTACTGTACCCGTGTTATACAGTGACAGACCTGTACCCACCAGTACTGTACCCAGTGTTATACAGTGACAGACCTGTACCCACCAGTACTGTACCCCAGTGTTATACAGTGACAGACCTGTACCCACCAGTACTGTACCCCAGTGTTATAGTGACAGACCTGTACCCACCAGTACTGTACCCCAGTGTTATAGTGACAGACCTGTACCCACCAGTACTGTACCCCAGTGTTATACAATGACAGACCTGTACCCACCAGTACTGTACCCCAGTGTTATACAGTGACAGACCTGTACCCACCAGTACTGTACCCGTGTTATACAGTGACAGACCTGTACCCACCAGTACTGTACCCCAGTGTTATACAGAGACAGACCTGTACCCACCAGTACTGTACCCGTGTTATACAGTGACAGACCTGTACCCACCAGTACTGTACCCCAGTGTTATACAGTGACAGACCTGTAGCCACCAGTACTGTACCCCAGTGTTATACAGTGACAGACCTGTACCCACCAGTACTGTACCCGTGTTATACAGTGACAGACCTGTACCCACCAGTACTGTACCCCAGTGTTACACAGTGACAGACCTGTACCCACCAGTAGTGTACCCCAGTGTTACACAGTGACAGACCTGTACCCACCAGTACTGTACCCGTGTTATACAGTGACAGACCTGTACCCACCAGTACTGTACCCCAGTGTTACACAGTGACAGACCTGTACCCACCAGTACTGTACCCAGTGTTATACAGTGACAGACCTGTACCCACCAGTACTGTACCCCAGTGTTATACAGTGACAGACCTGTACCCACCAGTACTGTACCCCAGTGTTATACAGTGACAGACCTGTACCCACCAGTACTGTACCCCAGTGTTATAGTGACAGACCTGTACCCACCAGTACTGTACCCCAGTGTTATACAGTGACAGACCTGTACCCACCAGTACTGTACCCCAGTGTTATACAGTGACAGACCTGTTCCCACCAGTACTGTACCCCAGTGTTATACAGTGACAGACCTGTACCCACCAGTACTGTACCCCAGTGTTATACAGTGACAGACCTGTACCCACCAGTACTGTACCCCAGTGTTATAGTGACAGACCTGTTCCCACCAGTACTGTACCCCAGTGTTATAAAGGGACAGACCTGTACCCACCAGTACTGTACCCCTGTGTTATACAGTGACAGACCTGTACCCACCAGTACTGTACCCCCGTGTTATACAGTGACAGACCTGTACCCACAAGTACTGTACCCCAGTGTTATACAGTGACGGACCTGTACCCACCAGTACTGTACCCCAGTGTTATACAGTGACAGACCTGTACCCACCAGTACTGTACCCCAGTGTTATACAGCGACAGACCTGTACCCACCAGTACTGTACCCAAGTGTTTTCCAGTGACGGACCTGTACCCACCAGTACTGTACCCAAGTGTTATACAGCGACAGACCTATACCCACCAGTACTGTACCCCATTGTTATACAGTGACAGATCTGTACCCACCAGTACTGTACCCCAGTGTTATACAGTGACAGACCTGTACCCACCAGTACTGTACCCCAGTGTTATACAGTGACAGACCTGTACCCACCAGTACTGTACCCGTGTTATACAGTGACAGACCTGTACCCACCAGTACTGTACCCCAGTGTTATACAGCGACAGACCTGTACCCACCAGTACTGTACCCCAGTGTTATACAGTGACGGACCTGTACCCACCAGTACTGTACCCCAGTGTTATACAGTGACAGACCTGTACCCACCAGTACTGTACCCCAGTGTTATACAGCGACAGACCTGTACCCACCAGTACTGTACCCCAGTGTTATACAGTGACAGACCTGTACCCACCTGTACTGTACCCCAGTGTTATAGTGACAGACCTGTACCCACCAGTACTGTACCCCAGTGTTATACAGTGACAGACCTGTACCCACCAGTACTGTACCCCAGTGTTATACAGTGACGGACCTGTACCCACCAGTACTGTACCCCAGTGTTATACAGTGACGGACCTGTACCCACCAGTACTGTACCCCAGTGTTATACAGCGACAGACCTGTACCCACCAGGACTGTACCCCAGTGTGAAACAGCGACAGACCTGTACCCACCAGTACTGTACCCCAGTGTTATACAGTGACGGACCTGTACCCACCAGTACTGTACCCCAGTGTTATACAGTGACAGACCTGTACCCACCAGTACTGTACCCCAGTGTTATACAGCGACAGACCTGTACCCACCAGTACTGTACCCCAGTGTTATACAGTGACAGACCTGTACCCACCTGTACTGTACCCCAGTGTTATAGTGACAGACCTGTACCCACCAGTACTGTACCCCAGTGTTATACAGTGACAGACCTGTACCCACCAGTACTGTACCCCAGTGTAATACAGCGACAGACCTGTACCCACCAGTACTGTACCCCAGTGTTATAGTGACAGACCTGTACCCACCAGTACTGTACCCCAGTGTTATAGTGACAGACCTGTACCCACCAGTACTGTACCCCAGTGATATACAGTGACAGACCTGCACCCACCAGTACTGTACCCCAGTGTTATACAGTGACAGACCTGTACCCACCAGTACTGTACCCCAGTGTTATACAGTGACAGACCTGTACCCACCAGTACTGTACCCCAGTGTTACACAGTGACAGACCTGTACCCACCAGTACTGTACCCCAGTGTTATACAGTGACAGACCTGTACCCACCTGTACTGTACCCCAGTGTTGTACAGTGACAGACCTGTACCCAGCAGTACTGTACCCCAGTGTTATACAGTGACAGACCTGTACCCACCAGTACTGTACCCCAGTGTTATACAGTGACAGACCTGCACCCACCAGTACTGTACCCCAGTGTTATACAGTGACAGACCTGTACCCACCAGTACTGTACCCCAGTGTTATACAGTGACAGACCTGTACCCACCAGTACTGTATCCCAGTGTTACACAGTGACAGACCTGTACCCACCAGTACTGTACCCCAGTGTTATAGTGACAGACCTGTACCCACCAGTACTGTACCCCAGTGTTATACAGTGACAGACCTGCACCCACCAGTACTGTACCCCAGTGTTATACAGTGACAGACCTGTACCCACCAGTACTGTCCCCCAGTGTTATACAGTGACAGACCTGTACCCACCAGTACTGTACCCCAGTGTTATACAGTGACCGACCTGTACCCACCAGTGCTGTACCCCAGTGTTATAGTGACAGACCTGTACCCACCAGTACTGTACCCCAGTGTTATACAGTGACAGACCTGCACCCACCAGTACTGTACCCCAGTGTTATACAGTGACAGACGTGCACCCACCAGTACTGTACCCACCGTTATACAGTAACTCGCGTTAATTTCAAAATGGCGGCGGGAGGGCCGTCTCCTGCGTTGCCCCCAGGGAACGGTAAGCGGGGTTTCTAGCGACAGGTGCTCGATCGGAGCCCGGATGGTGAGATGAGGGAAATTCCATGTTTTCCCTCCGGGACCCCCCCCCCCCCGCACGGCAATCCACAGGAGGAGGAAGAGCTGCCTGAATCCCAACTGAACTGGCCTCTGTCGGGGAGAGGGGGCGACCTTTAACCTGCAGGCGTGCAGGTCACGACGATCGGAAGGTCACGTCCCCCTTGTCGCAAGAGAACATGCTCTACCCCCCACCCCGTCCTCCCCGAACACACATACAACAGCCTCTGTTCAGTCAATAAGAGCTCCCTTCATCTCCTCCATCAGTGTGCCTAGGCCCCAAGCAATCTATCATGGCTGCCCTGGCGCGACCCTTGACCTGACCCCCGCCCCCCACTTGCCGTTGACCTCTTCCTGACCTCCACCCTTCCCCCAACAATGGCCACTGCGACCACTTCACCCTCCCTGTCGCCGAGGACAGAGGACAGAGGAGACTGCGTACGCTTTAATCTTAATCGGCCCTGAACCAGGAATGCCGGCATGATTAAGGGCACACAGTGTTTGAGGGCGAAATATCAGCCCCAGGGCACCCCTGCTCTTCTTCCAATAGTGGCCCGTGGGATCTTTTACATCCACCTGAGTGGGCAGACGGAGGGTTTAACATCTCATCCCGAAAGATGACACCTCTGATTATACAGCGCTCCCTCAGTACCGCCCCTCCGACAGTGCGGCGCTCCCTCAGTACCGCCCCTCCGACAGTGCGGCGCTCCCTCAGTACCGCCCCTCCGACAGTGCGGCGCTCCCTCAGTACCGCCCCTCCGACAGTGCGGCGCTCCCTCAGTACTGCCCCTACCTCAGTACCGCCCCTCCGACAGTGCGGCGCTCCCTCAGTACCGCCCCTCCGACAGTGCGGCGCTCCCTCAGTACCGCCCCTCCGACAGTGCGGCGCTCCCTCAGTACCGCCCCTCCGACAGTGCGGCGCTCCCTCAGTACCGCCCCTCCGACAGTGCGGCGCTCCCTCAGTACCGCCCCTCCGACAGTGCGCCGCTCCCTCAGTACCGCCCCTCCGACAGTGCGGCGCTCCCTCAGCACCGCCCCTCCGACAGTGCTGCGCTCCCTCAGCACCGCTCCTCCGACAGTGCGGCGCTACCTCAGTACCGCCCCTCCGACAGTGCGGCGCTCCCTCAGTACCGCCCCTCCGACAGTGCGGCGCTCCCTCAGCACCGCCCCTCCGACAGTGCGGCGCTCCCTCAGTACCGCCCCTCCGACAGTGCGGCGCTCCCTCAGTACCGCCCCTCCGACAGTGCGGCGCTCCCTCAGTACCACTCCTCCGACAGTGCGGCGCTCCCTTAGTACTGCCCCTACCTCAGTACCGCCCCTCCGACAGTGCGGCGCTCCCTCAGTACCGCCCCTCCGACAGTGCGGCGCTCCCTCAGTACCGCCCCTCCGACAGTGCGGCGCTCCCTCAGTACCGCCCCTCCGACAGTGCGGCGCTCCCTCAGTACCGCCCCTCCGACAGTGCGGCGCTCCCTCAGTACCGCCCCTCCGACAGTGCGCCGCTCCCTCAGTACCGTCCCTCCGACAGTGCGGCGCTCCCTCAGCACCGCCCCTCCGACAGTGCTGCGCTCCCTCAGTACCGCCCCTCCGACAGTGCGGCGCTCCCTCAGTACCGCCCCTCCGACAGTGCGGCGCTCCCTCAGTACCGCCCCTCCGACAGTGCGGCGCTCCCTCAGTACCGCCCCTCCGACAGTGCGGCGCTCCCTCAGCACCGCCCCTCCGACAGTGCGGCGCTCCCTCAGTATTGGCACCGGGGGAGCGTCGGGCCTGGATTCTGGGGCTCGAGTCTCTGGAGTGGGGGCTCGAACCCGCGACCTTCTGACTCAGAAAGGAGAGTGAGACCCACTGAGACAGGGCTGACCAATTATTGGTGGACCAATTATTCTAGTGATCGCACTCTCTGTGCACGAATTGGCGGCCGCGTTTCCTACATTACAACACTTCAAAAAGTCCTTCATTGGCTGTGAAGCGCTTTGGGACGTCCTGAGGTGGTGAAAGGCGCTGGGGAGATGCGAGTCTTTCTTTTTATATATCAGAACCGCTCATAAATTTGAACACCTCTATTAAATCTCCCCTTAACCTTCTCTGCTCTAAGGAGAACAACCCCAGCTTCTCCAGTCTCTCCACATCACTGAAGTCCCTCATCCCTGATTCAATTTTCTTTGGCGGAGAGCAGGAATCTGAGTTCGCTCGGAGTGAGCTGCAGGTCAGGAGGAGTGGATCTTCTGGGTGCTAAGGGGATTCTCTGCCCCAGAGAGCTGTGGAGGCTCAGTCGTTGAGTCTATTCAAGGCTGAGATCGATAGGTTTTTGGACTCTCGGGGAATCGAGGGATATGGGGATCGGACGGGGAAAGGTGGAGTTGAGGTCGAAGATCAGCCATGATCTCATTGAATGGCGGAGCAAGCTCGAGGGGCCGAATGGCCGACTCCTGCTCCTAGTTCTTTATTTTCTTGTGACAGCACCTGTGAAATCCCGGTGTATTCTACGCTGATTGCTTCCGGTTGATAAACAGTTGAGAACAAAGGACCAGGCGTCCCCTGAGGGGGTGAACAACAGATTCAGGTGGTGACTGGCAAGAGAGAGAGAGAGAGAGACAGACAGAGAGAGAGTACTGAGGGAGCGCCGCACTGTCGGAGGGGCGGTACTGAGGGATCGCCGCACTGTCGGAGGGGCGGTACTGAGGGAGCGCCGCACTGTCGGAGGGGCGGTACTGAGGGATCGCCGCACTGTCGGAGGGGCGGTACTGAGGGAGCGCCGCACTGTCGGAGGGGCGATACTGAGGGAGCGCCGCACTGTCGGAGAGGCGGTACTGAGGGAGCGTCGCACTGTCGGAAGGGTGGTACTGAGGGAGCGCCGCACTGTCGGAGGGGCGGTACTGAGGGAGCGCCGCACTGTCGGAGGGGCGATACTGAGGGAGCGCCGCACTGTCGGAGAGGCGGTACTGAGGGAGCGCCGCACTGTCGGAGGGGCGGTACTGAGGGAGCGCCGCACTGTCGGAGGGGCGGTACTGAGGGAGCGCCGCACTGTCGGAGGGGCGGTACTGAGGGAGCACCGCACTGTCGGAGGGGCGGTACTGAGGGAGCGCCGCACTGTCGGAGGGGCGGTGCTGAGGGAGCGCCGCACTGTCGGAGGGACAGTACTGAGGGAGTGCCGCACTGTCGGAGGGGCAGTACTGAGAGAGCGCCGCACTGTCGGAGGGGCGGTACTGAGGGAGCGCCGCACTGTCGGAGGGGCAGTACTGAGGGAACGCCGCACTGTCGGAGGGGTGGTACTGAGGGAGCGCCGCACTGTCGGAGGGGCGGTACTGAGGGAGCGCCGCACTGTCGGAGGGGCGGTACTGAGGGAGCGCCGCACTGTCGGAGGGGCGGTGCTGAGGGAGCGCCGCACTGTCGGAGGGGCGGTGCTGAGGGAGCGCCGCACTGTCGGAGGGGCGGTACTGAGGGAGCGCCGCACTGTCGGGAGGAGCAGTACTGAGGGAGCGCCGCACTGTCGGAGGGTCGGTACTGAGGGAGCGCCGCACTGTCGGAGGGGCGGTACTGAGGGAGCGCCGCACTGTCGGAGGGGCGGTACTGAGGGAGCACCGCACTGTCGGGAGGAGCAGTCTAGATTTTTGTCTTCGAGTCTCTGGAGTGGGACTCGAACCCACAACCTTCTGACTCAGAGTCGAGCGAGAGAGAGACCCACTGAGTGAGGCTGGGCCAGAAAAGCGAGGCTTCGAAATAATCGGCGGCGGGGGAAGAAATGAAAAGCCGGTCGATGAAACAAAATGCACACAAGCGGAACTGGGCCCCTCGTCGCGTTTGTTAAAGACTGAAGATGTCAGGGCCTTTCCCAGGGCGAGGGGAGCAGTCAGGTTCCTACAGTCCCTACTCTGTCGGTCCCGATGTTAATTCAATTACCCTCCCAAGTGAAGGAGCGTGTGCCAAGGACTGAGAGCACCACTTGCAAAGGACAACATTCCTGGGCACCAGAGGCTGATGTTCCCATCACACCCTCCCCCCCCACCGTCACCTCCGAGCCTCCCGCCCTGACTTAACCCCCAGCCACCCCTCCTTCAAGCCCGATTTTAGCGACCTCTGCACTTGGAGCCAAGATCTTCAGCAGCATCATAGCATAGCAACATCGAAAAATAGGAGCAGGAGTCGGCCCTTCGGCCCTTCGAGCCTGCTCCGCCATTCAATATGATCATGGCTGATCCTCTATCTCAATACCATGTTCCCGCTCTCTCCCCACACCCCTTGATGCCTTTTGTGTCTAGAAATCGATCTATCTCCTTCTTAAATATATTCAGTGACTTGGCCTCCACAGCCTTCTGTGGTAGAGAATTCCACAGGTTCACCACCCTCTGAGTGAAAAAATTTCTCCTCATCTCAGTCCTAAATGTATCTTGAGACTGTGACCCCTCGTTCTAGACCCCCCCCCCAGCCAGGGGAAACATCCTCCCTGCATCCAGTCTGTCTAGCCCTGTCAGAATTTTATACATTTCAATGAGGTCCCCTCTCATTCTTCGAAACTCTAGTGAATACCGGCCTAGTCGACCCAATCTCTCCTCATACGACAGTCCTGCCATCCCAGGAATCAGTCTGGTGAACCTTCGCTGCACTCCCTCTATGGCAAGTATATCCTTTCTTAGGTAAGGAGAGCAAAACTGCACACACTACTCCAGGTGTGGTCTCACCAAGGCCCTGTACAACTGTAGTAAGACATCCTTGCTCCTGGACTCAAATCCTCTTGCAATGAAGGCCAACATACCATTTGCCTTCCTAACTGCTTGCTGCACCTCCATGTTTGCTTTCAGTGACTGGTGTACAAGGACACCCAGGTCCCTCTGTACATCAACATTTCCCGATTTTTAACCATTTAAATAATACTCTGCCTTTCTGTTTTTCCTACCGAAGTGGATAACTTCACATTTATCCACGTTATACTGCATCTGCCCTTGGGAAGTGCTGCCGAAGAAGCCTTGGCGAGTTGCTGCAGTGCATCTTGTAGATGGTACGCACTCACTCAACTTGTCTAAATCGCCTTGAAGCCTCTTTGCATCCTCCTCACAACTCACAATCCCACCTAGTTTGGTGTCGTCAGCAAACTTGGAAATATTACATTTGGTTCCCTCATCCAAATCATTGATATATATTGTGAATAGCTGCAGAAGTTGGCCATTCGGCCCTTCGAGCCTGCTCCGCCATTCAATATGATCATGGCTGATCCTCTATCTCAATACCATATTCCCGCTCCGTCCCCATACCCCTTGATGCCTTTTGTGTCTAGAAATCTATCTATCTCCTTCTTAAATAGATTCAGTGACTTGGCCTCCACAGCCTTCTGTGGTAGAGAATTCCACAGGTTCACCGCCCTCTGGGTGAAGAAATTTCTCCTCATCTCAGTCCTAAATGTCCTACCCCGTATCCTGAGACTGTGACCCCTCGTTCTAGCCCTGTCAGAATTTTATACGTTTCAATGAGATCCCCTCTCATTCTTCTAAACTCTAGTGAATACAGGCCTCGTCGACCCAATCTCTCCTCATCCGACAGTCCTGCCATCCCAGGAATCAGTCTGGTGAACCTTCGCTGCACTCCCTCTATGGCAAGTATATCCTTTATAGGCCCCCCGCCCCCGCCTCTCGGCCACTGCGCTCTCTCTCGCTAATCGAATATATGAGTCGGGAGTGCGGGTGTGAAGGGACACCTTGCCTGGCAGCTCCCTCTCAGAAGGTGTCTCCTGAATTACAGAACACAGAGAATGAGAGAGAGAGAGAGAGAGAGAGAGAGAGAGGTCAATTGAATTAGCATGCTCAGGGTCCAGCAATGTTCACAGGCCCCCCGGGCGACGGCCCTGCCTTGCTTGACATGAAAGGACACCAGCCCTGCTGCCCGGCCCCCTATCTCTTATTTCTTCACACCTCGGAGGGCTTGTGAGGGAGAACGCCGCACTGTCGGGGGGGCAGTACTGAGGGAGCGCCACACTGTCGGAGGGGCGGTACTGAGGGAGCTCCGCACTGTCGGGGGAGCAGTACTGAGGGAGCGCCGCACTGTCGGAGGGGCGGTACTGAGGGAGCTCCGCACTGTTGGGGGGGCAGTACTGAGGGAGCGCCGCACTGTCGGAGGGGCGGTACTGAGGGAGCGCCGCGCTGTCGGAGGGGCGGTACTGAGGGAGCGCCGCACTGTCGGAGGGGCGGTACTGAGGGAGCGCCGCACTGTTGGGGGGGCAGTACTGAGGGAGCGCCGCACTGTCGGAGGGGCGGTACTGAGGGAGCGCCGCGCTGTCGGAGGGGCGGTACTGAGGGAGCGCCGCACTGTCGGAGGGGCGGTACTGAGGGAGCGCCGCACTGTCGGAGGGGCGGTACTGAGGGAGCGCCGCACTGTCGGAGGGGCGGTACTGAGGGAGCGCCGCACTGTCGGAGGGGCCGTCTCTCAGGATGAGATGCTAAACCCGAGGCCCCCGTCAGCCCTCTCGGGTGGGATGTAAAAGATCCCCACGGGCCGCTATTGGAGGACACAAAAGCCACATAAGGAGATATTAGGGACAGGTGATTGGTCAAAGAGGTTGGTTTTCAGGAGCATCTTATAGGAGAAGAGAGAGGCGGAGAGGGTTAGGGAGGGAATTCCAGAGCTCGGGGCCCTGGCGCGGTCGCCAATGGTGGTGCGATGGAAATCGGGGGGATGTGCGAGAGGCCAGAATTGGAGGAGCGCGGAGATCTTGGAGGGTTGTCGGGGCTGGAGGAGGTTACAGAGATAGGGAGAGGGGGGGGGGCGAGGAAGCCTTGGAGAGATTGGCGCGCGAGGTTGCTGGATCGGGAGCCAGCGTAGGTCAGCGAGCGCAGTGACGGGGGAGCCCATTGATGGGTGAGATCTGGGAGGGTTGTGGGACTGGAGGAGGTTACAGAGATAGGGCGAGGGGGGCGAGGGACACGGAGGGATTCGGAGACGAGGATGGCCAATTTTGAAAAATTGTGGTGCTGCCGGACCGGGAGCCAATGTAGGTCAGCGAGCAACAGTGCGGGCAAAGGGCGAACGGGGCGAAAGATGGGCGGCGGGCAGGGGGGAGCCGTGGAGATGCCAAGTTCAGGAGGCGGGGGAACACACAGGCACGGGTAAGGGTCTCGACAACAAGGGCGGTCACGCGACACACACAGCGAAAAGAGATTCCCAAGGAATTCGACACACGAGCTCACAGTTCAAGAAGCCCGTGTCAGGCCAAGTGTAAACATTCGGGGGGTGCGGCGGGGCTGCGGAGGGTGGGAGCGGAGGAGATCTCTCCGACCTGTCCGTGCTATACCAGGCAGCTGGGAGCAATTTAAGAGTTGGAAGTGCCATAGCTTGGCAGCCGGTCTACTCAAAACTGTTTATTTAGTCAGCAGCTTGCATGTTTACACAGCTAGTCACTTCCTCAACCTCATGGCACCGACTGCCCGCTCCTTAATAGCAGGACAAACACTTCGAACCCTCCCTGATCCCAGGCCCGGTCGGTGTGTTTAACCCCTCCCGATAAATAAAAACAGGAATCGCAAGGGGTGGCTTTATACCCTCTCCCCGAAAGATTTAACCCTCTCCTGTCCCCAAGTGGCCATTCGCGCAACAGTGCAGCAGGCTTTTGAGAGTCTTTTGTTTGGCCGGCTGTTCGACTGAGTGAGGCATCGCAGCTGGGATTCACCATTCCCTCCTGGGGCGACGACGCACACCGCGTCTATCAGGCGCCATCGTTGAGCGAGCAGGATGAGCCCACGACCAAACCCCCACCCCCACCCCCCCCCAAAGATCAAGGGCGCTCCAGTCTCAGCCCCAAGGACACCCACCCCCACCCCCCAGCCACCGCAACACAGACCGGAGAAGGAACACCAGGGATTTATGGAGTCGGCGGGGCTGCTGTAGCTCGGGCCGCTTTTAAACTTCCGAGGTGTTGCTCCTCCTCCTCGGCCGGCCGCACTCCTGCAGGGCTATTCGACTGTGAAAGGGTGCGCACAGAAACGTCACGAGCATGATCCTGGCATCGCCCGGGTCAGCCAGTGGCTCAGTGGGTAGCGCTCTTACATCTGAGTCAGATAGGTCGTGGGTTCAAGTCCCACTCCAGGGACTTGAGCATAAAAATCTAGGCTGACACTCCAGTGAGAGAGTGCCGCACTGTCGGAGGGACAGTACTGAGGGAGCGCCGCACTGTCAGAGGGGCAGTACTGAGGGAGCGCCGCACTGTCGGAGGGGCGGTACTGAGGGAGCGCGGCACTGTCAGAGGGGCAGTACTGAGGGAGCGCCGCACTGTCGGAGGGGCGGTACCGAGGGAGCGCCGCACTGTCGGAGGGGCAGTACTGAGGGAGCACCGCACTGTCAGAGGGGCAGTACTGAGGGAGTGCCGCACTGTCGGAGGGGCGGTACCGAGGGAGCGCCGCACTGTCGGAGGGGCAGTACTGAGGGAGCGCTGCACTGTCGGAGGGGCAGTACTGAGGGAGCGCCGCACTGTCGAGGGGCGGTACTGAGGGAGCGCGGCACTGTCGGAGGGGCAGTACTGAGGGAGCGCCGCACTGTCGGAGGGACAGTACTGAGGGAGCGCCGCACTGTCGGAGGGGCAGTACTGAGGGAGCGCCGCACTGTCGGAGGGGCAGTACTGAGGGAGCGCCGCACTGTCGGAGGGGCGGTACTGAGGGAGCGCCGCACTGTCGGAGGGGCGGTACTGAGGGAGCGCCGCACTGTCGGAGGGGCAGTACTGAGGGAACGCCGCACTGTCGGAGGTGCCGTCTTTCGGGATGAGACGTTAAACCCGAGGCCCCCGTCTGCCCTCTCAGGTGGGACGTAAAAGATCCCATGGCCACTATTGGAAGAAGAGTTCTCCCCGGTGTCCTGGGGCCCCAATATTTATCCCTCAACCAACATCACTAAAAAATCAGATGACCTGCTCGCTATCACGCTGCCGTTTGTGGGAGCTTGCTGTGCGCAAAATGGCTGCCGTAGCACAATGGCGACCGCAGGTCAAGAAAATAAAATGTACTTCATTGGGGTTGTGACGGGCTTTGGGACGCCCTGACGGCGGTGAGAGGGGCTCGACAGAGATGTGAGCCAGGCTTGCTTTGGATGCAGGGTGTCACCTTTGACCATCGGGACGCTGTTGAGCATTCCTCTCGGCCTGCTGCTCTCGCACAGCAGCACCTCTGCAGCCCGAGCAACAAGGCGGGAATTAAAGACATCTGTCTCGAGCTTTGGCTCGAACAGCGACTACTGTGCTCGGCAGAGAGTAAACTGCCGATTCCTTTTATGGACAGGCAAGGCAGGATACTGGCGAGCGTCCAGGGCAGCACACAGAATTCCAATATGCCAGGTCATTCCTACTGGCAGCGCGGCCCTGGGCCGGGATTTCAAAAAAAAAACACCCTCCCCTCTCTCCTGTCCCGTTCCCTTGTGCAATTCTTGCTGATCGCGAAAGGTATTCAATCTACCGTTGACAGAGCGCGATTCTAAGCAGAATTTGCCAGGCATATAGGACAAGGGTTTCTCACAGGGATGCATTGCGCGGGACCGTCCAGAGCAGGGCAAGGGTTGTCTGCGGCAACGCCACAGAGTTACTGCTTATTCCGCAGGGTTAGGAGCTCAGGTGCGCCAGGGGCGGTGCTGAGGGAGCGCCGTGCTGTCGGAGGGGCGGTACTGAGGGAGCGCCGCACTGTCGGAGGGGCGGTACTGAGGGAGCTCCGCACTGTCGGAGGGGAGTAAAAGATCCCACGGACACTTTTGGAAGAAGAGCAGGGGGGGAGTTCTCCCCGGTGTCCTGGGGCCCAATATTTATCCCTCCATCGACATCACTAAAAAGAAAACGGGTCGATTATCGCACGGTGGGGGCTTGCCAACATCACAATCGGGATAACGCTGGGGGGGAAATGGGCCGTGAAGCGCTTTGGGACGGACAGAGGCGGTGGGAGCCTGGCATTGCCAAGCCGTGCCCCACTACACCTGGGTTTGAAGGACTGGGGGTGGGGGGGAGAATACGGGGAGGGTTGTGAAAGGGTTAACGCTGGCAACACTCGCTCTGCCTCCTCGTACACTGAGGCGCTGTAAATACAATGGCCTCCCAGTCTTGGCAGGCACCCAAGCCTGCATGATCGCCTTTTAATTTCCTCGAGTCTATTATGCCCTGGTCGCAGTCTGCCGGGGCCACAGCCAGCAACATAATTACGGGAAGAGGCAGCTCTGCCAGACACCCATTAAACGCCTTTCTTCAGGATACAGCCCGCTACAGTGAGAGAGAGGGAGAGAGAGAGAGAGAGACAGAGAGAGAGAGAGAGAGAGAGAGACAGAGAGAGAGAGAGACAGAGATAGAGAGAGACAGAGAGAGAGAGAGAGACAGAGAGAGAGAGAGAGAGAGACAGAGAGAGACAGAGAGAGAGAGAGAGAGAGAGGGAGACAGAGAGAGAGAGACAGAGAGAGAGACAGAGAGAGAGACAGAGAGAGAGACAGAGAGAGAGACAGAGAGAGAGAGAGAGAGAGAGAGACAGAGAGAGAGAGAGAGAGACAGAGAGAGAGACAGAGAGAGAGAGAGAGAGAGAGAGGGAGAGAGGGAGAGCGAGAGAGGGAGAGCGAGAGAGGGAGAGCGAGAGAGGGAGAGCGAGAGAGGGAGAGCGAGAGAGGGAGAGCGAGAGAGGGAGAGCGAGAGAGAGAGAGCGAGAGAGAGACAGAGAGAGAGAGAGAGAGAGAGAGACAGAGAGAGAGAGCGAGAGAGAGACAGAGAGAGAGACGGAGAGAGAGAGGGGGGGAGAGAGGGAGAGAGAGACAGACAGAGAGAGAGAGATTAGAGCCAATGAAGGACTTTTTTTTGAAGTGTGGTCACTGTTGTAATGTGGGAAACACGGCAGCCAATTTGCGCACAGCAAGCTCCCACAAACAGCAATGTGATAATGACCGGATCATCTGTTTTTGGTGATATTGGTTGAGGGATAAATATTGGCCCCAGGACACAGAGGAGAACTCCCCCCCTGCTCTTCTTCCAATAGTGGGCCGTGGGATCTTTTACATCCACCTGAGAGGGCCGACGGGGCTCGGTTTAATGTCTCAACCCTCAAGACGGCACCTCCGACACTGCGGCACTCCCTCAGTACGGCCCCTCCGACAGTGCGGTGCTCCCTCAGTACTGCCCCTCCGACACTGCGGCACTCCCTCAGTACCGCCCCTCCGACAGTGCGGCGCTCCCTCAGTACCGCCCCTCCGACACTGCGGCACTCCCTCAGTACGGCCCCTCCGACAGTGCGGTGCTCCCTCAGTACTGCCCCTCCGACAGTGCGGCGCTCCCTCAGTACCGCCCCTCCGACAGTGCGGCGCTCCCTCAGTACCGCCCCTCCGACAGTGCGGCGCTCCCTCAGTACCGCCCCTCCGACACTGCGGCACTCCCTCAGTACGGCCCCTCCGACAGTGCGGTGCTCCCTCAGTACTGCCCCTCCGACAGTGCGGCGCTCCCTCAGTACTGCCCCTCCGACAGTGCGGCGCTCCCTCAGTACGGCCCCTCCGACAGTGCGGTGCTCCCTCAGTACTGCCCCTCCGACACTGCGGCACTCCCTCAGTACCGCCCCTCCGACAGTGCGGCGCTCCCTCAGTACCGCCCCTCCGACACTGCGGCACTCCCTCAGTACGGCCCCTCCGACAGTGCGGTGCTCCCTCAGTACTGCCCCTCCGACAGTGCGGCGCTCCCTCAGTACCGCCCCTCCGACAGTGCGGCGCTCCCTCAGTACCGCCCCTCCGACAGTGCGGCGCTCCCTCAGTACCGCCCCTCCGACAGTGCGGCGCTCCCTCAGTACCGCCCCTCCGACACTGCGGCACTCCCTCAGTACGGCCCCTCCGACAGTGCGGTGCTCCCTCAGTACTGCCCCTCCGACAGTGCGGCGCTCCCTCAGTACTGCCCCTCCGACAGTGCGGCGCTCCCTCAGTACTGGCACCAGGGGAGTGTCGGGCCTGGATTATGAGGCTCGAGTCTCTGGAGTGGGGGCTCGAACCCACGATCGATATCAGCTCCGCAGTCAAGTCTTCCCATTGAGCTGGGATCTCCATCGCAAAAGCCTCTGGTATGCCCTTAAACAACCCGGGGCTCCACACCTGTGATTTACGATGTTACTCCCTCCTATTAAAGTATAGCTTGATTACTCTCTTACCAGGCGTTCTCGAGTGCATTGCACACAGGATGGATCAGAATGAGGAAAGCAATTCCACTGATGCCATCAAGCATATTCTTGCTGCAGTTGTACAGGGCCTTGGTGAGACCACACCTTGAGTACTGTGTGCAGTTTTGTTCGCCTTATCTGAGGAAGGATGTTCTTGCCATGGAAGGAGTTCTGCGAAGATTCACCAGGCTGATACCTGGGATGGCAGGAATGACATATGAGGAGAGATTGGGTCGATTGGGCTTATACTCGCTGGAGTTTCGAAGAATGAGAGGGGATCTCATTGAAACTTATAAAATTCTAACAGGACTAGACAGACTAGATGCAGGAAGGATGTTCCCGATGGCGGGGGAGTCCAGAACCAGGGGTCACAGTCTAAGGATAAGGGGTAAGCCATTTAGGACTGAGATGAGGAGGAATTTCTTCACCCAGAGAGTGGTGAACCTGTGGAATTCTCCACCACAGAAGGTAGTTGAGGCCAATTCAGTAAATATATTCAAGAAGGAGTTGGATATATTTCTTACGGCTAAAGGGACCAAGGGATATGGGGAGAAAGCAGGGACAGGGTACTGAGTTTGGATGATCAGCCATGATCTCATTGAATGGCGGAGCAGGCTCGAGGGGCCGAATGGCCTACTCCTACTCCTATCTTCTATGTTTCTATGTATTCCGCTCACCCTGGTCACGCCATCTAAATGTCTCTCTGCAAGGATCCCAGCTATTCTTGACTCACTCCCCTCCCCTCCAAGTGTCAATCACTCTCTCTGCAAACAACTCCTCCTCCTCACTCCTTAGAAATAGGAGCAGGAGGAAGCTGTTCGTCCCCTCGAGCCTGCTCTGCCATTCAACAAGTTGGTTGTCAGAGGGACCCGGGTGTCCTTGTACACGAATCACTGAAAGTTAACATGCAGGTACAGCAAGCAATTAGGAAAGCAAATGGTATGTTGGTTTTTATTACAAGAGGATTCGAGTATAAGAGTAAAGACGTCTTACTGCAATTATATAGGGCCTTGGTGAGACCACACCTGGAGTATTGTGTACAGTTTTGGTCTCCTTACCTAAGGAAGGATATACTTGCCATAGAGGGAGTGCAACGAAGGTTCACCAGACTGATTCCTGGGATGGGGGGATTGTCCTATGAGGAGAGATTGAGTAGACTAGGCCTGTATTCTCTCGAGTTTAGAAGAATGAGAGGCGATCTCATTGAAACATACAAAATTCTTACAGGGCTTGACAGGGTAGATGCTGAGAGGCTGTTTCCCCCTGGCTGGAGAGTCTAGAACCAGGGGTCACCGTCTCAGGATAAGGGGTCGGCCATTTAGGACTGAGATGAGGAGGAATTTCTTCACTCAGAGGGCGGTGAATCTTTGGAATTCTCTACCCCAGAGGGCTGTGGAGGCTCAGTCGTTGAGTCTATTCAAGGCTGAGATCGATAGATTTTTGAATATTAAGGGAGTCGGGGATCGGGCGGGAAAGTGGAGTTGAGGTAGAAGATCAGCCCATGATCTTATTGAATGGCGGAGCAGGCTCGAGGGGCCGAATGGCCGACTCCTGCTCCTATTTCTTATGTTCTTATGATCATGGCTGATCTTCGACCTCAACTCCACTTTCCCGCCCGATCTCCATATCCCTCGATTCCCCTAGAGTCCAAAAATCTATCGATCTCAGCCTTGAATATACTCAATGACTGAACCTCCACAGCCCTCTGGGGCAGAGAATTCCATAGATTCACCACCCTCTGAGTGAAGAAATTCCTCCTCATCTCAGTCCTAAATGGCCGACCCCTTATCCTGAGACTGTGACCCCTGGTTCTAGACTCTCCAGCCAGGGGGGAAACAGCCTCTCAGCATCTACCCTGTCAAGCGCTCCGAGAATTTTATACGTTTCAATGAGATCACCTCTCATTCTTCGAAACTCCCGAGAATGTAGGCCCAGTGTACTCAAGCTCCCTTGAGCTTGACCCTTTGCCCTCTCCTCCACCTCCGCTCAACGATTAGCGTGTAGTGGAGTCCCGGTTCAACGCCTTCTATATTGCTATCTGTACATCCTCGCACCGCCAATGGCGACCGCGCCTGGGCCCCGAAGCTCTGGAATTCCCTCCCTAAACCTCTCCGCCTCTCTCTCCTCCTTTAAGACACTCCTCAAAACCCACCTCCTTGACCAAGCTTGTGGTCACCCGTCCCTAATATCTCCTTATGTGGCTCGGGGTCAAACTTTTGTCCGATTTAGGCTTCCTGTGAAGCGCCCTGGGACGTTTTACTACGTTAAAGGTGCCGGATCAATGCAACTTGCTGTTGATATGAAGTGGCCGGTTGGATAGGGTTTGAGGGTCGTCGGGTGAAAGGTCACGCCGATCTCCCCAATCTCTGGCCCAATGGGATTTAGCAAAGGCTCAGCAACCTTTGGTTCCTGAAGGGAATCCCACTCCCAACTGACCCACACATAAGGTCATAAGGAATAGGAGCAGGAGTTGGCCATTCGGCCCTTCGAGCCTGCTCCGCCATTCAATGAGATCATGGCTGATCTTCTGCCTCAACTCCATTCACCGGCCCTATCGCCAGATCCCTTGATGCCCTTACTAGTCAGAAATCTATCGACTTCTGACCAATGACTGAGCTTCCACAGCCCTCTGGGGTAGAGAATTCCAAAGATTCACCACCCTCTGTGTGAAGAAATTCCTCCTCATCTCAGTCTTGAATGGCCTACCCTTTATCCTGAGGCTGTGGCCCCCTGGTTCTAAACTCCGCAGCCAAGGGGAAACATTCTCCCAGCATCCACCCTATCAAGCCCTGTAATCATTTTGAATGCTTCAATGAGATCCCCTCTCATTCTTCTGAATTCAAGAGAATACAGGCCTAGTTTACTCAATCTCTTCTCATACGACAGTCCCGCCATCCCAGGAATCAATCTGGTGACCCTTCGTTGCACTCCCTCTATGGCAAGTATATCCTTCCTTAGGTAAGGAGACCAAAATTGTACACAGTACTCCAGGTGTGGTCTCACCAAGGCCCTATATAATTGGAGTAAGACTTCTTTACTCCTGTACTCAAATCCTCTTGTAATGAAGGCCAGCATACCATTTGCCTTCCGAATGGCTTGTTGCACCCACGAGTCACCCCCTCGTACAAATCTCCCGGCTTGCAAAGAGCCTGCGCAGGTAAGACGGGCCGAGCGGCCTCCTTCTATGTCATAGAGTCATACAGTCATAGAGTCATACAGCACAGAAAGAGGCCCTTCGGCCCATCGTGTCCGCGCCGGCCATCAAGCCCTGTCTATTCTAATCCCATTTTCCAGCACTTGGTCCGTAGCCTTGTATGCTATGGCGTTTCAAGTGCTCATCTAAATGCTTCTTGAATGTTGTGAGGGTTCCTGCCTCTACCACCCTTTCAGGCAGTGAGTTCCAGATTCCAACCACCCTCTGGGTGAAAAAGTTTTTCCTCAAATCCCCTCTAAACCTCCTGCCCCTTACCTTGAAACTATGCCCCCTGGTTATTGACCCCTCTACTAAGGGGAAAAGTTCCTTTCTATCTACCTTATCTACGCCCCTCATAATTTTGTCCACCTCAATCAGGTCCCCCCCTCAGCCTTCTCTGCTCTAAGGAAAACAACCCCAGCCTGTCCAGTCTCTCTTCATAGCTGAAGCACTCCAGCCCAGGTAACATCCTGGTGAATCTCCTCTGCACCCTCTCCAATGCAATCACATCCCTCCTATAGTGTGGCGACCAGAACTGCACACAGTATTCCTGCTGTGGCCCAACTAGCGTTTTGTACAGCTCCATCATAACCTCCCTGCTCTTCGAAGATTCACAAGGCTGATACCTGGGATGGCAGGAATGACATATGAGGAGAGATTGGGTCGATTGGGCTTATACTCGCTGGAATATAGAAGAATGAGAGGGGATCTCATCGAAACATATAAAATCCTGACAGGTCTGGACAAACTAGATGCAGGAAGAATGTTCCCGATGGTCAGAGAGTCCAGAACCAGGGGTCACAATCTAAGGATAAGGGGTAAGCCATTTAGGACTGAGATGAGGAAGAATTTCTTCACCCAGAGAGTGGTGAACCTGTGGAATTCTCTACCACAGAAGGTAGTTGAGGCCAAGTCATTAAATATATTCAAGAATGAGTTAGATATATTTCTTAAATCTAAAGGGATCAAGGGATATGGGGAGAAGGTAGGGACAGGGTACTGAGTTTGGATGATCAGCCATGATCTCATCGAATGGCGGAGCAGGCTCGAGGGGCCGAATGGCCTACTCCTGCTCCTATCTTCTATGCCTCTTATATTCTATGCGTCACCCCCCTTTTCGGCGAGTGCCCCTCTCCCGCACAGCGACCCCGGCGGCGACCCACCTTTTTCAAGTAGCCGGCCTTTGTGCCGATGAAGACCACGGTGTGCTCGTTATAATTGTAGGTGGCCACCGCTGTCATGCCGTCCGTCCTGTCCTGGTAGAGCGGGAGCCCCTCCACTGCCCGAGTGCCTCCCAGTGGCTGGTTGAAGTCTTGGCCGCAGAAGTCGTCCTCGATCCGGAGAGGCTGCGGGAATCAAAAGACAAACAGAAAGAGGCGCGCGGCGCTGGGTCAGATGCGACGTTAGACAGAACCGAGAGCTCGAGTGTGAAGCCTGCTGCTCGCCCACTCCTCACTTGTGTGGGGGGGAGTGGGGAGATGGGGGGCGGTTTGCAGCTTTCACAGGCCGCCCTGCAGTGACCTCCCCTCTGCTCCCCAGGCTGCGAGTGTCGGCCGTCGGAGGCCTAGCAGCCCCGAGCTCAGTTACGCAAGAACATCAGAAACAGGAGTAGGCCGTTCGGCCCCTCGAGCCTGCTCCGCCATTCAATGAGATCACGGGCTGATCTCCGACCTCAACTCCACTTTCCCGCCCCCATCCCCATCTCCCTCGAAGCCCCAAAAATCTATCAACAACAACTTGTATTTATATAGCGCCTTTAACATAGTCAAACGTCCCAAGGCGTGTTATAAGACAAAAAATTTGACACCGATCCACATAAGGAGATATTAGGGCAGGTGACCAAAAGCTTGGTCAAAGAGGTCGGTTTTAAGGAGCGTCTTAAAGGAGGAGAGAGAGGTAGCGAGGCGGAGAGGTTGAGGGAGGGAATTCCAGAGCTTAGGGCCTAGGCAACAGAAGGCACGGCCGCCAGTGGTTGAGCGATTATAATCAGGGATGCTCAAGAGGGCAGAATTAGAGGAGCGCAGATATCTCGGGGGGTTGTGGGGCTGGAGGAGGTTACAGAGATAGGAAGGGGCGAGTCCATTGAGGGCTTTGAACACAAGGATGAAAATTTTGAAATCGAGGCGTTGCTTAACCGGGAGCCAATGTAGGTCAGCGAGCACAGGGGGTGATGGGCGAGCGGGACTTGGTGCGAGTTAGGACACGGGGCAGCCGAGTTTTGGATGACCTCAAGTTTACGTAGGGTGGAATGTGGGAGGCCGGCCAGGAGAGCGTTGGAATAGTCGAGTCTGGAGGTAACAAAGGCATGGATGAGGGTTTCAGCAGCAGATGAGTATATCCTTGAATAGACTCAACGACTGAGCCTCCACAGCCCTCTGGGGTAGAGAATTCCAAAGGTTCACCGCCCTCTGAATGAAGAAATTCCTCCTCATCTCAGTCCTAAATGGCCGACCCCTTATCCTGAGACTGTGACCCCTGGTTCTAGACTCTCCAGCCAGGGGGAAACAACCTCTCAGCATCTACCCTGTCAATCCCCCCTCAGAATCTTATACCTTTCAATGAGATCACCTCTCATTCTTCTAAACTCCAGAGAGTATCGGCCCCAATCTACTCAATCTCAACCTCATAGGACAATCCCCCCATCCCAGGAATCAAGCTAGTGAACCTTCGTTGCACCGCCTCTAAGGTAAGTATATCCTTCCTCAGGTAAGGAGACCAAAACTGTGCACAGTTCCATCTCTGTCAGGCCTACTATGCAGTGGAGGTGTGGGGAGGGGGGGGTGGGTGGGTCACCGAATAGCGATCAGCAGTGACCGGTGGCTGATGTCCGACCCCTCCCCGACCCCTCACCCCCCACTGCAAGGGGTGCCCAAGAAAATTGGAGCGCCCCCTAGAGATTGCGGGCCTTGCTCTTCCACCTCTGGGCACAGGCCGAGAGGCGGAGTCTGGGGCCCCGCGCCCTGGGTTCTAAAACACTCAGTGCCCGAGATTGGGGGGTTCGAAACCAGCCTCGACGAGATGTTGACCCGCGGGAAGCACCTGGAGCCCTTTGGGAACCTCCGGAATATTACGGAATGGAGTAGGGCCCCACGGGGGGTGGCGGGGGGGGAGGGAGAAAGCTGGGAGAAGAGTAGAACGGGGAGACGGATGGTATATTTGCGGGGGATAACGGCCCTGCATTTTTACAGTTGGCGCACTGTCTGGGTTGCTATCTGTGCCTTTGTCACCTGCAGACTCCACTATTCCAACGCTCTCCCGGTCGGCCTCCCACCTTCCACCCTCCATCAACTTCAGCTCGTCCAAAACTCATCCCTCGATTTCCATTGCTCCGCCTCTGGCGACCGCGCCAGGGCCCCTAAGCTCTGGAATTCCCTCCCTTAACCTCTCCGCCTCTCTCTCTCTTCTCCTTTAAGACGCTCCTTAAAACCGACCTCTTCGACCAAGCTTTTGGTCCCCTGTCCCTAAACATCTCCTTATGTGGCTCGGTGTCAAATTTTGTTTGATTGACGCTCCTGTGAAGCGCCTTGGGAAAGGCGCTAGATAAAGGCAGACTGCTGTTATTGAGATAAATGGACCGGGAGCCAATGGAGGTCAGCGAGCACAGGGGGTGATGGGTGAACGGGACTGGGAGCGAGTTGGGACACAGGGGGGCAGCAGAGTTTTAGATGAGCGGATGGCTACGGAGGGTGGAAGGTGGGAGGCCGGCCGGGAGAGCGTTGGAATAGTCAACATTGAGTTCAACAGTTTCAGACCATAACCTCTGCCCCTATCATTTATTTTTTCTCTCTCTCACATGGCAGCTGTCGATCATTCTGCCATCGCCATTTACACTTCATCTAGAGTCATCTTTTGTTTCTTAACTTGTCCCATTACCATCTCCTTTGGCCTCGCACCATCATCCCTTTTGTCTCTTAATCGCTCCTGCCTTCCAGCCTATCACAGACCTTCCCTTTTGTTCTTTCCTCCCCTCCCCTCTTTCCCCGCCCCTACACATGCTTAAAAACCTGTTCCATCTCCAGCTTTTTCCGGTTCTGATAAAGGGTCATCGACCTGAAACGTAGGGCTGGATTTTGTCTTGGGGTCGGGTTGGGGTCGTGTTAGCCACATTTCGTGTTGCCCCCCCGCCCCCCGACTCCAGATTAATGTGGATGAATGATGCAATTTTCACTTAATTGGGCAATTGAGTTGCAGCATGTGGGAACCCATGAACTAATTAGTGGTTTCAGTCTGAAAGTCGCCTCTGATGATGTCATCATTGCAGGTCAGAGACTGACTGCCTGGTCTCAGAGACTGCCTGGCCTTTGGTGTGAGAGGACCTGGATGCAAAATGAGCAGCATCTCAGAGAGAGAGAGAGAGAGAGGAGAGAGAGAATTTTTTTTGCATCCAGGTCCTCTCACAGCAAAGGCCAGGCAGTCTCTGAAGACATTCAATGCAGCAGCATCAGAGGCGACTTTCAGACCTAATACTACTACTACCTTCATCACATCTCCGTTGTAATAGTGGACCTGCAGCTGATAGTCAGCTATCCACTTGTGCTCCCGCCAGGTTTCACTGGCGTGTTTCACACCAGGCGTGCTTCACGTGGGAAAAGGGTTAAACTAGCTAAAACGTTTCAAAATGGCATTACAGAGCCAATTTAGGGATAGTTAAGAGCTTTAATGGCCTCTCCTGCCTCTTGGAGGCGGGACGGAGTCGGGATGGGGTCGGGACCCCCGAATCTGCTACTTTAACCCCCCACACACCTCCAAACCCGACTCCACGGGTCATTCAAAATCCAGCCCGTTGACTCTGTCTCTCTCTCCACAGATGCTGCCTGACCTGCTGAGTATTTCCAGCATTTTCTGTTTTTCTTTCAGATTTCCCGCATCCCCAGTATTTTTGCTTTTGTGTTGGAATAGTCGAGTCTGGAGGTTACAAAGGCAGGAGTGAGGGTTTCAGCAGCGGATGAGCTGAGGCAGGGGCGGAGATGGGCGATGTTGGCGAGGGGGGTGCGGGGGAGGGGAGGGGGCTGGTGGAAGTAGACCGCCTTGGCGATGGCATTTTCGCCCCTCCCAAAGAAATCCTGCTTTTTGTGACCTTGCTGTCTTCTAGTGTCACCATGGCACCTGATCTCCCTCTGGGATGTGCTACTACTCGCTTGAACTCCATCCCACTGTAAACAAGTTTGGAGGCGTCTCCTGGGGTATTCTGAGCCCCTTGGGGAGAGAGAGAGAGAGACTGAGATCACATCGGAAAACCTTGATTTAGTTCTCGCGGTTACATCGAACATACAACACAGAAACAGGCCATTCGGCCCCTCTGCTCCGTGCCGGTGTTTCTGCTCCACACCAGCCTCCTCCCACCCCCTCTTCATCTCACCCCATCACCGTATCCTTCTATTCCTTTCTCCCTCATGTGTTTATCCAGCTTCCCCCTTAAATGCATCCACGCTATTCGCCTCGACCACTCCCTGTGGTAGCGAGTTCCACATTCTCACCACTCTCTGGGTGAAGAAGTTAGGGCGGTCTTGAAGGAGGAGAGAGAGAGGCGGAGAGGTTTAGGGAGGGAATTCCAGAGCTCGGGGCCCTGGCGCGGTCGCCAATGGCGGAGCGATGGAAAGCGGGGGGATGCGCAAGAGGCCGGAATTGGAGGAGCGCGGAGGTCTCGGAGGGTTGTAGGGGCTGGAGGAGGTTACAGAGATAGGGAGAGGGGGAGAGGGGGGCGAGGAGGCCATGGAGGGATTTGAAGACAAGGATGGGAATTTTAAAATCGAGGTGTTGCCGGACCGGGAGCCAGTGTAGGTCAGCGAGCACAGGGGGTGATGGGCGAACGGGACTCGGTGCGAGTTAGGACACGGGGGCAGCAGAGTTTTAGATGAGCTGATGGTTACGGAGGGTGGAAGGTTTGACGCTGGCCGGGAGAGGGTCGGAATAGTCGAGTGTGGAGGGGACAAAAGGCAGGGATGAGGGTTTCAGCAGCGGATGAGCTGAGGCAGGGGCAGAGACGGGCGATGTTACAGAGTTGGAAATAGGCGGTCTCGGGGAGCGGAGAAGTGGTCGGGTGCACATCTCGGGGTCAAACACGACGCACAAGGCCTCGAATGGCCCGGTTCGGCCTCAGACAGACGCCAGGGAGAGGGATGGAGTCGGAGAAATGTGCGTCCTCTCAATCCAAAATGATTTTTATTCCCATTTCTATCCCCTCCCCCCGCCCCAACACTGCAGGGATTTGCAAACTGGTGAGGCCAGCTTTGCCGGCAACCGTTCTCGGGTTTGTTTACTGAAGGGAGCCTCTCTAGTTCTCTGCGGGAGCCAGCTGGGATGCGCTGGCATCTCCTGGCGCTCCCCGAGGAATGTCCGCATCGGGCTCTGCAGCAACAAGCCAATTGGTGAAGGAGCGAAGAGCCTCCAATCTCCGCCGGAGATCTCTGCAACGCAAAGAGGAGGAGGCCGTGCAGCCCCTCGAGCCTGTTACATTAGGAACAGGAGGAGGCCGTTCAGCCCCCTCGAGCCTGTTACATTAGGAACAGGAGGAGGCCGTTCAGCCCCCTCGAGCCTGTTACATTAGGAACAGGAGGAGGCCGTTCAGCCCCTCGAGCCTGTTACATTAGGAACAGGAGGAGGCCGTTCAGCCCCCTCGAGCCTGTTACATTAGGAACAGGAGGAGGCCGTTCAGCCCCTCGAGCCTGTTACATTAGGAACAGGAGGAGGCCGTTCAGCCCCTCGAGCCTGTTACATTAGGAACAGGAGGAGGCCATTCAGCCCCTCGAGCCTGTTACATCAGGAACAGGAGGAGGCTGTTCAGCCCCTCGAGCCTGTTACATTAGGAACAGGAGGAGGCCGTTCAGCCCCTCGAGCCTGTTACATTAGGAACAGGAGGAGGCCATTCAGCCGCCTCGAGCCTGTTACATTAAGTACAGGAGGAGGCCGTTCAGCCCCCTCGAGCCTGTTACATTAAGCACAGGAGGAGGCCGTTCAGCCCCCTCGAGTCTGTTACATTAGGAACAGGAGGAGGCCGTTCAGCCCCTCGAGCCTGTTACATTAAGTACAGGAGGAGGCCGTTCAGCCCCTCGAGCCTGTTACATTAGGAACAGGAGGAGGCCATTCAGACCCTCGAGCCTGTTACATTAGGAACAGGAGGAGGCCATTCAGCCCCTCGAGGCTGTTACATTAGGAACAGGAGGAGGCCGTTCAGCCCCTCGAGCCTGTTACGTTAGGAACAGGAGGAGGCCATTCAGCCCCCTCGAGCCTGTTACATTAGGAACAGGAGGAGGCCGTTCAGCCCCCTCGAGCCTGTTACATTAGGAACAGGAGGAGGCCATTCAGCCCCTCGAGCCTGTTACATTAAGTACAGGAGGAGGCCGTTCAGCCCCCTCGAGCCTGTTACATTAAGCACAGGAGGAGGCCGTTCAGCCCCCTCGAGTCTGTTACATTAGGAACAGGAGGAGGCCGTTCAGCCCCTCGAGCCTGTTACATTAAGTACAGGAGGAGGCCGTTCAGCCCCCTCGAGTCTGTTACATTAGGAACAGGAGGAGGCCGTTCAGCCCCTCGAGCCTGTTACATTAAGTACAGGAGGAGGCCGTTCAGCCCCTCGAGCCTGTTATATTAGGAACAGGAGGAGGCCATTCAGCCCCTCGAGCCTGTTACATTTAGGAACAGGAGGTATCATTCTGGTAAACCTACGCTGCCCTCCCTCCAAGGCCAATATATCCTTCCTAAGGTGTGGTGCCCAGAACTGCTCACAGTGCTCCAGGTGTGGTCTAACCAGGGCTTTGTATCGCTGGAACATAACTCCCTCCCCTTTATATTCCAGCCCTCGCGTTATCAAGGCCAACATTCCATTAGCCTTTTTCATTATTTCTCTTGTACCTGACCACTACATTCTAGACATCTGTGTACAAGGACCCCTGAATCTCTTTGGACCTCCACTGTTCCCAGCTTTGCACCATTTTTACTCTTGGCTGCGGGGTGTGCAGGTATAGCCCTCCTGTACATCTCCCCGCCAGTGGCTGCTCTTCATGTTTTGACCCCAGGCAACGAATCTCAGCAGGATATTCGACTCTGGAGGGCATCGCAGATCCGCACAATCGTGGCCTCGTCCAACTCCCACACACGTGGGCCTCCCAACAAGGGTCATTGGACAGTAAGCAGAAGCCTCCCTCAGTGAGGGGCATGATTAGTCTGTATCTAACCCCGTGCTGTACCTGCCCTGGGAGTGTTTGATGGGACAGTGTAGAGGGAGCTTTACTCTGTATCTAACCCCGTGCTGTACCTGCCCTGGGAGTGTTTGATGGGACAGTGTAGAGGGAGCTTTACTCTGTATCTAACCCGTGCTGTACCTGCCCTGGGAGTGATTGGTTGGGGACAGTGTAGAGGGAGCTTTACTCTGTATCTAACCCCGTGCTGTACCTGCCCTGGGAGTGTTTGATGGGGACAGTGTAGAGGGAGCTTTACTCTGTATCTAACCCCGTGCTGTACCTGCCCTGGGAGTGTTTGATGGGACAGTGTAGAGGGAGCTTTACTCTGTATCTAACCCCGTGCTGTACCTGCCCTGGGAGTGTTTGATGGAGACAGTGTAGAGGGAGCTTTACTCTGTATCTAACCCCGTGCTGTACCTGCCCTGGGAGTGTTTGATGGGTCAAAGAGGTGACTGAAAAGTGCTCCAACCCTGGCGTTAAATGCCTCATAAAGTACGGATACAATCCTGGTTACAGAAAAGCCTCCAGTGTTTGCTTAAGCACTGGTTCCTGTGCAGATAATGTGGTGTGTCTTCAATCTCCCGGGTCTCCCTGGAGTACTTAACACCATCAAATAGCCACAGTTATCTCTTATTCAGCAACATCTATCTCCCGGCCAGGAGAGATAAGATGTCCTGTGGGACAGGACAACTTGTTGCTAACTCCAGGAATTGTTATTGTTGGCCACCGCAGAACCACTGCAGCCCAAATTAAATCTCTTCCTGGAAATCCTCTCCCGATATCTTCGCAAAATAAATGATTCCCAGTTTCTCTTCTCCTCACTTGCTGGGGTAGAGTTTCCTCACTCCCCTCCCGTCTCGCTCCACCAGCCCCCCGTTCCCCTCCACCCCTCGCCCCCATCCCTCACGCCCACCTCCCCCTATTAAATCTCCCCTTAACCTTCTCTGCTCCAAGGAGAACAACCCCAGCTTCTCCAGTCTCTCCACATCACTGAAGTCCCTCATCCCTGGTACCATTCTGGTCAATCTCCCCTTAACCTTCTCTGCTCTAAGGAGAACAACCCCAGCTTCTCCAGTCTCTCCACATCACTGAAGTCCCTCATCCCTGGTACCATTCTGGTCAATCTCCCCTTTACATCAGCCAGGGTTCCCACTCCTGATTGATATCTAGTGACTCCCCACCGCCCAATGTTGCCGGGATAGGCCCTGGCAGCGGTCAGAGGTCACAACAACAAGGACAACAACCCGCATTTATATAGCGCCTTTAACGTTATAAAACGTCCCAGGGCGCTTCACAGGAGCAATTATTAAACAACATTTCACACCGAGCCACATAAGGAGATATTAGGGACAGGAGACCAAAAGCTTGGTCAAAGAGGTCAGTTTTAAGCAGCGTCTTAAAGGAGGAGAGAGAGGCGGAGAGGTTTAGGGAGGGAATTCCAGACCTTGGGGGCCCTGGCGCGGTCGCCAAAGGTGGAGCGATGGAAATCGGTCGGGATGCGCGAGAGGCTGGAATTGGAGGAGCGCAGAGATCTGGGAGGGTTGTCGAGGCTGGAGGAGGTTGCAGAGATAGGGAGGGGGGGGGCGCGAGGAGGGATCTGAACAGGAGGATAGGAGAATTTTAAAAATCTGAGCCAGTGGGGGACCGGGAGCCGGTGTAGGTCAACGAGCACAGGGGAGGGGTTGATGGGTGAACGGGAGTCGGCACGAGTTAGGACTCGGGGGGCAGCCGAGTTTAAGACGAGCTGATGGTTACGGAGGGTGGAAGGTTGGAGGCCGGTCAGGTTGGGGGTGGGGGAGATGGTTCGGGAGAAGGAATGGAGGTCCCACTCACCGAGTTGATGCAGACGAGCTCCTTGTTGAGGAGCCAGGGCAGGGAGAGCATGCCCTGCCCTCGGTAGCAGGACTGTATCCGCTCTCTGATGCGCTCCTTGATGGCGGCGATGGTGAAGAGGCAGAGGATGGACTCGCCCGGCGGATCGGCCCGGTGCTTCTGGCCCTGGGAGAAGACGGCAAAGAGGACGTCCTCCTCCTCCGAGACCCCCAGCGACTGGGCCAGCCGGCGCCCCGGCTTGGCCAGGTGGGCGGCCTGGACCAGGCGGTACTCCACCCCCTCCCGCGTGCAGCCGATGGGAACTCCACGTAGGAGTAGAACTTGGCGTCGTCGGCGCACAGCCGCACGATCTTGGAGGTGTAGAAGGGCTCTCCGGCCGAGTCCGGCGAGGTCAGCTCCGTGTCCAGCTGGAGGGTGACAAAGTAGACGAACTGCTGGCTGGCGAAGGCGTACATGTAGTAGATGTCGAAGGCCGGGAACTTGGAGAGGGTGTCCGAGGGGATCTTCAGCTGCGAGGAGACGAACTCGTCCTGGTAGACCAGGCCGAACATCTGGGCGTCCTCGGCGTGCCGGGTCAGACGCCGGCTAGACAGGGTGGGGAAGTACTCAGACTTGCCGTCGATGGAGGTGCCGATGAAGAGGCTGCTCTCGCCCGCCAGGCCGGGGCTGGGCACCGCCACGCCGGCCATGGCCCCCGACTCGTTGACGCTGGAGAGGTAGTGCTCCTTGCGGTGGTGAGGCTCGCCCAGCTTGAAGAGGTCGCCCAGCCGCAGGAACTGGCAGACCCCCTGCCAGACGCTGCCGCAGGCCACCAGCCGCCGGCCTGGGTAGTCGATCAGCAGCAGCTTGTTGACGTTGGCGGCCGGCGCCAGGCCCTGGGCGCAGGCCCGCACACTGGGCGGCGGGTAGCAGCGGGCATTGTCCTCCACCGGGCCGGTCAGGTGACGGCGCAGCTCGGTCAGGTTGGGCGAGAGCTTGTAGACCCGGTTGACCCCGCCCAGGTAGACCTCGCCCGTCTCGCGGTGGACCGTCAGGTGCGCCAGGCTGGTGCCCGCCACCGAGTAGCTCCGGAAGTCCGGCCGGTGGGCGCCGGCCAAGTCTGCGGCCGTACCCCACAGCACCAGCCCAATCAGGTAGGTGGCCATCTTGTGACCTTCTCGCCTCCGTCTTTTTCTCCGCAGTTCCGGCGATGGGTGGCTTCCGGCTGCACCGCTCGTCCAAAGGCTCATTTCCCCCCTTCCCCTCCCTCACTCCAGCTTCATTCCGCCTTCGGGAAGCAAAATCATTCCTGCAACACAGAGAGAGAGAGAAAGACAAGAAGGTTGAACCAACTTCAGGCCAGGGGAACATCTCCCGGTCACGCAATGGATAATTTTTTTATGACTCTTCGTTCCTGGGATCTGGGCGGCCCAGCATTTATTGCCCATCCCCGAACCGCCCTTGAGAAGGTGGTGGTGAGCCGCCTTCTTGAAACCGCTGCAGTCCGTGTGGTGAAGGTGCTCCCACAGCGCTGTTAGGGAGGGAGTTCCAGGATTTTGACCCAGCGACGATGAAGGAACGGCCGAGATATTTCCAAGTCAGGATGGTGTGTGTGTGTGTGACTTGGAGGGGAACTTGGAGGTGGTGGTGTTCCCACGCGCCTGCTGCCCTTGTCCTTCCAGGTGGAAGAGGTGGTGGGTTTGGGAGGTGCTGCCGAAGAAGTCTTGGCGAGTTGCTGCAGTGCATCTTGTAGATGGTACACACTGCAGCCACGGTGCGCCGGTGGTGGAGGGGGTGAATGTTTAAGGTGGTGGATGGGGTGCCGATCAAGCGGGCTGCTTTGTCCTGGATGGTGTCGAGCTTCTCGAGTGTTGTTGGAGCTGCAACTCATCCAGGCAAGTGGAGAGTATTCCATCACACTCCTGACTTGTGCCTTGTAGATGGTGGAAAGGCTTTGGGGAGTCAGGAGGTGAGACACTCGCCGCAGAATACCCAGCCTCTGACCTGCACTTGTGGCCAAAGTATTTATGTGGCTGGTCTGTCGGAGCTCACACGAGCTTCCTCCCACCCCCTCTTCATCTCACCCCATCACCATATCCTTCTATTCCTTTCTCCCTCGTGTGTTTATCCAGCTTCCCCCTTAAATGCATCGACGCTATTCGCCTCGACCACTCCCTGTGGGAGCGAGTTCCACATTCTCACCACTCTCTGGGGAAAGAAGTTTCTCCTGAACTCCCCATTGGATTTATTAGTGATTATCTTATATTGATGGCCCCTAGTTCTGGTCTCGTACTGAGGGAGCGCCGCACTGTCGGAGGGGCGGTACTGAGGGAGCGCCGCACTGTCGGAGGGGCGGTACTGAGGGAGCGCCGCACTGTCGGAGTGGCGGTGCTGAGGGAGCGCCGCACTGTCGGAGGGGAGGTACTGAGGGAGCGCCGCACTGTCGGAGGGGCAGGTACTGAGGGAGCGCCGCACTGTCGGAGGGGCAGTGCTGAGGGAGCGCCGCACTGTCGGAGTGGCGGTGCTGAGGGAGCGCCGCACTGTCGGAGGGGCGGTACTGAGGGAGCGCCGCACTGTCGGAGGGGAGGTACTGAGGGAGCGCCGCACTGTCGGAGGGGCGGTACTGAGGGAGCGCTGCACTGGTCATTTATCACATTGTTGTTTGTGGGAGCTTGCTGTGCGCAATTGGCGTTTGCCTACATTACTAACAGTGACCACATTTCAGAAAGTACTTCATTGGCTGTGAAGGGATTTGGGACGTCCTGAGGTGGTGAAAGGTGCTGGAGAAATGGGAGTCTTTCTTTCTACGGAGGGTGGAGGGTGGGAATGGCGCCAACTACAGCCAATGGGATATTCCGCTGTACGGCGGTCCCTTGAAGGCAATTATTGTCTCTCTCTCCCTCACTCCGTCTGTCTGTCTACCCCTCCCTCCCTCAGTCAGTCTGTCAGTTCCTCCCTCAGTCTGTCTCTCCTCCCTCAGTCTGTCTCTCCTCCCTCAGTCTGTCTCTCTCTCCCTCAGTCTGTCTGTCTCTCTCTCCCTCAGTCTGTCTGTCTCTCCTCCCTCAGTCTGTCTCTCCTCCCTCAGTCTGTCTCTCCCTCCCTCAGTCTGTCTCTCCCTCCCTCAGTCTGTCTCTCCCTCCCTCAGTCTGTCTGTCTCTCCCTCAGTCTGTCTGTCTCTCCCTCAGTCTGTCTGTCTCTCTCTCCCTCAGTCTGTCTGTCTGTCTCTCCCTCAGTCTGTCTGTCTCTCCCTCCCTCAGTCTGTCTCTCCTCCCTCAGTCTGTCTCTCCTCCCTCAGTCTGTCTCTCCTCCCTCAGTCTGTCTGTCTCTCCCTCAGTCTGTCTGTCTCTCCCTCAGTCTGTCTGTCTCTCCCTCAGTCTGTCTCTCTCTCCCTCAGTCTGTCTGTCTCTCTCTCCCTCAGTCAGTCTGTCTCTCCTCCCTCAGTCTGTCTCTCCTCCCTCAGTCTGTCTCTCTCTCCCTCAGTCTGTCTCTCCTCCCTCAGTCTGTCTCTCTCTCCCTCAGTCTGTCTCTCCCTCCCTCAGTCTGTCTGTCTCCCCTCCCTCAGTCTGTCTCTCCTCCCTCAGTCTGTCTCTCCCTCCCTCAGTCTGTCTCTCCTCCCTCAGTCTGTCTGTCTCTCTCTCCCTCAGTCTGTCTGTCTCTCTCTCCCTCAGTCTGTCTGTCTCTCTCTCCCTCAGTCTGTCTGTCTCTCCTCCCTCAGTCTGTCTGTCTCTCCTCCCTCAGTCTGTCTGTCTCTCCTCCCTCAGTCTGTCTGTCTCTCCTCCCTCAGTCTGTCTGTCTCTCCTCCTCAGTCTGTCTGTCTCTCCTCCCTCAGTCTGTCTGTCTCTCCTCCCTCAGTCTGTCTGTCTCTCCTCCCTCAGTCTGTCTGTCTCTCCTCCCTCAGTCTGTCTGTCTCTCCTCCCTCAGTCTGTCTGTCTCTCCTCCCTCAGTCTGTCTGTCTCTCCTCCCTCAGTCTGTCTGTCTCTCTCTCCTCAGTCTGTCTGTCTCTCCTCCCTCAGTCTGTCTGTCTCTCCTCCTCAGTCTGTCTGTCTCTCCTCCCTCAGTCTGTCTGTCTCTCCTCCTCAGTCTGTCTGTCTCTCCTCCCTCAGTCTGTCTGTCTCTCCTCCCTCAGTCTGTCTGTCTCTCCTCCCTCAGTCTGTCTGTCTCTCTCCCTCAGTCTGTCTGTCTCTCCTCCTCAGTCTGTCTCTCCTCCCTCAGTCTGTCTGTCTCTCCTCCCTCAGTCTGTCTGTCTCTCCTCCCTCAGTCTGTCTGTCTCCTCCCTCAGTCTGTCTGTCTCTCCTCCCTCAGTCTGTCTGTCTCTCCTCCCTCAGTCTGTCTGTCTCTCCTCCCTCAGTCTGTCTGTCTCCTCCCTCAGTCTGTCTGTCTCTCCTCCCTCAGCTGTCTGTCTCTCCTCCCTCAGTCTGTCTCTCCTCCCTCAGTCTGTCTCTCCTCCCTCAGTCTGTCTCTCTCCTCAGTCTGTCTCTCCTCCCTCAGTCTGTCTCTCCTCCCTCAGTCTGTCTCTCCTCCCTCAGTCTGTCTCTCTCCTCCTCAGTCTGTCTCTCCTCCCTCAGTCTGTCTCTCCTCCCTCAGTCTGTCTCTCCTCCCTCAGTCTGTCTCTCCTCCCTCAGTCTGTCTCTCCTCCCTCAGTCTGTCTCTCCTCCCTCAGTCTGTCTCTCCTCCTCCCTCAGTCTGTCTTCTCCCTCCCTCAGTCTGTCTCTCCTCCCTCAGTCTGTCTGTCTCTCCTCCCTCAGTCTGTCTGTCTCTCCTCCCTCAGTCTGTCGTCTCTCCTCCCTCAGTCTGTCTGTCTCTCCTCCCTCAGTCTGTCTGTCTCTCCTCCCTCAGTCTGTCTGTCTCTCCTCCCTCAGTCTGTCTGTCTCCTCCCTCAGTCTGTCTGTCTCTCCTCCCTCAGTCTGTCTGTCTCTCCTCCCTCAGTCTGTCTGTCTCTCCTCCCTCAGTCTGTCTCTCCTCCCTCAGTCTGTCTGTCTCTCCTCCCTCAGTCTGTCTCTCCTCCCTCAGTCTGTCTCTCCTCCCTCAGTCTGTCTCTCCTCCTCAGTCCTGTCTCTCCTCCCTCAGTCTGTCTCTCCTCCCTCAGTCTGTCTCTCCTCCCTCAGTCTGTCTCTCCTCCCTCAGTCTGTCTCTCCTCCCTCAGTCTGTCTCTCCTCCCTCAGTCTGTCTCTCCTCCCTCAGTCTGTCTCTCCTCCCTCAGTCTGTCTCTCCTCCCTCAGTCTGTCTCTCCTCCCTCAGTCTGTCTCTCCTCCCTCAGTCTGTCTCTCCTCCCTCAGTCTGTCTCTCCTCCCTCAGTCTGTCTCTCCTCCCTCAGTCTGTCTCTCCTCCCTCAGTCTGTCTCTCCTCCCTCAGTCTGTCTCTCCTCCCTCAGTCTGTCTCTCCTCCCTCAGTCTGTCTCTCCTCCCTCAGTCTGTCTCTCCTCCCTCAGTCTGTCTCTCCCTCCCTCAGTCTGTCTCTCCTCCCTCAGTCTGTCTGTCTCTCCTCCCTCAGTCTGTCTCTCCTCCCTCAGTCTGTCTCTCCCTCCCTCAGTCTGTCTCTCCCTCCCTCAGTCTGTCTCTCCTCCCTCAGTCTGTCTCTCCCTCCCTCAGTCTGTCTCTCCTCCTCAGTCTGTCTCTCCTCCCTCAGTCTGTCTCTCCTCCCTCAGTCTGTCTCTCCCTCAGTCCTGTCTCTCCTCCCTCAGTCTGTCTGTCTCTCCTCCCTCAGTCTGTCTCTCCTCCCTCAGTCTGTCTTCCCTCCCTCAGTCTGTCTCTCCTC
>JASTWF010001069.1:53504-58504 GCA_030390025.1 Squalus acanthias | reverse complement strand
ACTTGCTTCCAACCTGTTACATCTCCAAACTTTCCCCCCACTCCCCCGCCCAGTTCTGACCAAGAGTCTGAAACACTGACCCTGTTTCTCCCTGAACGCATCCAGCGTTTTCCCCGCTCGGATTTCGGTCTCGCGTCGCCAGAGTTCTGGGCGTTGTCCGAATTGCGGCGCGACCCCTCCAGATCCCGGTCAATCCGTCCGCCGCCTCACCGTTCAGAGGCCACCCGATCGAGGGACGCCCTCTCCCGCCAGCCACGCGGCAGGCTGCCTCCTTTGCACAGCAAGATCCCGTGGACGTCTGCGCGGGTGCTGGTGCGCACGTGTCGTTGATTAGCGCGTAGGAATTAGGAGCAGGAGGAGGCCGTTCAGCCCCTCGAGCCTGTTACATTAGGAACAGGAGGAGGCCGTTCAGCCCCTCGAGCCTGTTACATTAGGAACAGGAGGAGGCCGTTCAGCCCCTCGAGCCTGTTACATTAGGAACAGGAGGAGGCCGTTCAGCCCCTCGAGCCTGTTACATTAGGAACAGGAGGAGGCCATTCAGCCCCTCGAGCCTGTTACATTAGGAACAGGAGGAGGCCGTTCAGCCCCCTCGAGCCTGTTACATTAGGAACAGGTGGAGGCCATTCAGCCCCTCGAGCCTGTTACATTAGGAACAGGAGGAGGCCGTTCAGCCCCCTCGAGCCTGTTACATTAGGAACAGGTGGAGGCCATTCAGCCCCCTCGAGCCTGTTACATTAGGAACAGGAGGAGGCCGTTCAGCCCCCTCGAGCCTGTTACATTAGGAACAGGAGGAGGCCATTCACCCCCTCGAGCCTGTTACATTAGGAACAGGAGGCGGCCATTCAGCCCCTCGAGCCTGTTACATTAGGAACAGGAGGAGGCCGTTCAGCCCCCTCAAGCCTGTTACATTAGGAACAGGAGGAGGCCATTCAGCCCCCTCGAGCCTGTTACATTAGGAACAGGAGGAGGCCATTCAGCCCCTCGACCCTGTTACATTAGGAACAGGAGGAGGCCGTTTAGCCCCTCGAGCCTGTTCCGCCATTCAATCAGATCATGGCTGATCTGTGATCTAACTCCATCTACCCGCCTTTGCCCCGTATCCCTTAATACCTTTGGTTAACAGAAATCCATGAATCTCAGATTTAAAATTAACAATTGATCCCCAGCATCAATTGCCGTTTGCGGAAGAGAGTTCCAAACTTCTACCACCCTTTGTGTGTCGAAGTGTTTCCTAACTTCACTCCTGAAAGGTCTGGCTCTAATTTTTAGACTCTGCCCCTAGTCCTAGACTCCCCAACCAGCGGAATTATCTCCTTATGTGGTTCGGTGTCAAATTTTGTTTGATAATCGCTCCTGTGAAGCACCTTGGGACGTTTTACTACGTTAAAGGCGCTATATAAATGCAAGTTGTGGTTGTTGGCGAGTTCATAATGTTCTCCTCGGATTCAAAGGTCTGTCCTCCTAATAAGGCCCAGGGTCTACGTCTGCTCCTGCTACCCTTTACCTGCGGCGCACCCTCAGTACCGCCCCTCCGACAGTGCGGCGCTCCCTCAGTACCGCCCCTCCGACAGTGCGGCGCTCCCTCAGTACCGCCCCTCCGACAGTGCGGCGCTCCCTCAGTACCGCCCCTCCGACAGTGCGGCGCTCCCTCAGTACCGCCCCTCCGACAGTGCGGCGCTCCCTCAGTACCGCCCCTCCGACAGTGCGGCGCTCCCTCAGTACCGCCCCTCCGACAGTGCGGCGCTCCCTCAGTACCGCCCCTCCGACAGTGCGGCGCTCCCTCAGTACCGCCCCTCCGACAGTGCGGCGCTCCCTCAGTACCGCCCCTCCGACAGTGCGGCGCTCCCTCAGTACCGCCCCTCCGACAGTGCGGCGCTCCCTCAGTACCGCCCCTCCGACAGTGCGGCGCTCCCTCAGTACCGCCCCTCCGAAGCAGTGCGGCGCTCCCTCAGTACCGCCCCTCTCACAGTGCGGCGCTCCCTCCAGTACCCGCCCTCCGTCAGTGCGACGCTCCTCCAAGTACCGCCCCACCCACAGTGCGCCGCTCCCTCCTACCCCTACCGCCCCTCCGACAGTGCGGGCCTCCCTCAGTACCGCCCCTCCGACAGTGCTGTGCTCCCTCAGTACCGCTCCTCTGACAGTGCGGCGCTCCCTCAGTACCGCCCCTCCGACAGTGCGGCGCTCCCTCAGTACCGCCCCTCCGACAGTGTCTCTTCTCTCTCTGTCTCTGTGTTTCACTCTGCCTCTCTCTGTCTCTCTCTCTCTGTCTCTCTCTCTCTCTCTCTTTCTGTCTCTCGCTCTCTCTCTCTCTCTGTCTCTCTCTTTCTCTGTCTCTCTCTCTTTCTCTGTCTCTCTCTCTTTCTTTCTGTCTCTCTCTCGTTCTCTGTCTCTCTCTGTCTCACACACACACACATACATCAACTTGAATTCACATCCCGACAGACCAGATAGTTCAATCAATCAATCAATCAAATCAATCTCCCAGCACCGGGGGGACCGTTTGTCCCCACCCGAGGGAGGCGGTGGGGGGAGCAAGATTCACTTTCCACCCTTAGTAATCACTACCAGGTGATATATCCCCTCCTCTCTAACACTCCCAGTAGCCCAGCTTTTCCGCTGGGCGACCAAACAGCTTGGGCAGGGGCGGGGGCGGAAATTCGGCGAGGCGATATTCGACTTGGTGGGGCATCACAGTCCAGCTTCAACCCGTCCTCGACACACGTTCTTCCCAGCCTGCGGGGGATGGGGGTTGCAGTTGCTCAGAGAGCAGAAGCAGGGAGGGGAAGGGATGAGAATAGAGACCCTAGCTGGTTTATTTTTGCTTTTAAAAAAAAAATAAACACCTCACCCTCATGCAAACTGTGAGCATCCCTCGCAGCCAGGGATCGCGAAAAGTGTGTGTGTGTGTGTGCATTTACCAAAAAAAATAACCCTCAAAAAAGCCTCAATGCTGGCTCGATGTAGGAATGCAACAACCTCACTCTCTCCAAGCTGTTTTTTTTTAGGACTGGAATTGTGTTTTTTTTGGTGTTTGTGTGTGTGTGTGTGGGCACCTTTTAACCCTTAATGCAAAGCAAAGCAGCACCCGGTGGGATGAATGCACCTCATCGCAATCGTGGATGAATGCACCTTCATCGTAAAACACAACACTTTTTTTAAACTTGGGTCTTTTGGCTTCATCCTGCTCCTGGAGACAGAGAGAGGGGGGAGAGAGAGAGAGAGAGAGAGTGGGGCTGGGAGGGTATTTAAACTTCGAAATGCACCTCTCTCTCTCTGTCTCTGCACAAGACCAGTTCCACACACAGGCAGCCTCTTAAATATTCCTGTTTGACAAAAAAACAGGGATTCAGTCTGTGCACTGAGCCTCTGCAACAGCAAAAAAAAATTCCTGTTTTTTTTTGTTTAAACCAACCAGGGGGTTCACTGAATTGAACGAACGGGCAGCGACATCGTATTATGTTTAATGCTGGCTGAGCAGATATCTCGAATCGTGCATTTCTTTCAAGAAATCTCTCTTCCCCCTGCCATCAATGCAAAAAAAAACACTCACACAAGAGGGGATCGTGAATGCACAGAGAGAGAGAGAGAGAGAGCTGTGTGGTTTAGGAGCTGTTTCCAGCAATATTATGCATGCACACACATATAAATCAGAAAATAGCATTCTTGCAACACAGAAAAGTGTGCATCTTACCTCTCAGGATGCTAGGATGTGGGGCATGTACCATGTACCTGTTCTGCTCTCTCGCAAGCCATCTCCCCCTCCCCTCCTCACCACCACCTCTCATCTCTCTCTTGCCCTGGCAATCATTGTAGACTTTTCACATTGTATTCGACTTTCCCCCCCCTTCTCTCACTTTCAGGCTGCCTCCCTTTAAGGCTGGACTGGCCCACCCACACGCAGAGGGGAACCCCTCAGCCCTTGCAAAGCTCCCCAGCCTGCTTCTTGGAGGGCAGGACTGCAGCATTATGTTTCCCCCCCTTGCATAAGGTCGCTAGCACTCCCCTCTGGCACTCTGCACCCGCATTTTTGCACTTTCTGACACTCTCCAAACTTTCCCTCTCTCCCTCGCCTCCCCCCTCCTTCCACTCAAATGGTTCAGCCCCACTATTAATCAAAGCTCCGGCAGCGGAAAATCACACTCCACTTAAAGCGAGCCTGCCACCACCACCACCTCCCCCCCTCTCTCCTCTTCCCCAGATGCCTGATTTTCAAATAACAATTGCACAAAGTTAATTCAATCCCAGTGCTTCCCGCTGGCTGGCGAATGACACAGCCAGGGAAACGACTAAGTCCAGTTCGCAATAACAGCAGAAAACGTTCATCGGGTTGGGCAGCGCCCGGGCACAGAGAGAAACCGAGTTAACGTTTCAGGTCGATTGACCGTTCGCCTGTTTTTATTCCGCATTTCCAGCATCCTCAATATTTGGCGTCTAAATCCATTTACAGCTTCAGTGATGTGGATAGACTGGAGAAGCTGGGATTGTTCTCCTTAGAGCAGAGAAGGTTAAGGGGAGATTGACTAGAATGGTACCAGGGATGAGGGACTTCAGTGATGTGGATAGACTGGAGAAGCTGGGGTTGTTCTCCTTAGAGCAGAGAAGGTTAAGGGGAGATTGAGCAGAATGGTACCAGGGATGAGGGACTTCAGTGATGTGGAGAGACTGGAGAAGCTGGGGTTGTTCTCCTTGGAGCAGAGAAGGTTAAGGGGAGATTAAAGAGAGGCGCTCAAAATTGCAAAGGGATTTTGATAGAGTATGTGGGGAGAAAGTGTTTCCAGTGGCAGGAGGGTGGGGAACCAGAGGACACAGATTGAAGATAATCGGTAAAAGAACCAGAGGGGGAGATGAGGAGAATGTTTTTTACGCAGCGAGTTGTTGTGATCTGGAATGCGCTGCCTGAAAGGGCGGTGGGAGCAGATTCAATAGTAACTTTCAAAAGGGGAATTGGAGAAATACTTGAAGGGGAAAAATGTGCAGGGCTGTGGGGAAAGAGCAGGGGG
>JASTWF010001069.1:5000-53304 GCA_030390025.1 Squalus acanthias | reverse complement strand
GGGCAGTCCTGGGGCCGGTGTAATCGTCCCGTCGCACCTTCAGGAGAGAGGAGGAGAAATGATAAAGAACGAAAAACCGCAAAGACAGGAAAAAATAAGGAGGCAACACGTGACAGGGATGGTGGAGTGAGAGAGCTGCGGTAACCCAGCCAATGGCGGGACAGGACACAGTCCAGACAACAGGAGGCAGCCTGGCGTGAGGTGGAGTGAGTCAGAGGGAAACAAAGACGGCCCAACACCAAACTGTAGGGCTGGGAACCTCAAAGAGATCTTGAATAAGTCGCAGATTAAATCATCGACTGCTGGTGATGCACCAGTTACACTGTTGGCTGTGGCTTGGGCCGCCTCTCTCTCACCTCTGAGTCAGAAGGTCGTGGGTTCGAGCCCCCAATCCAAGACTTGAGCCCCCAATCCAGGCCCGGCACTCCCCCGGTGCCAGTACTGAGGGAGCGCCGCACTGTCGGAGGGGCAGTGCTGAGGAGCGCCGCACTGTCGGAGGGGCGGTACTGAGGTAGCGCCGCACTGTCGGAGGGGCGGTACTGAGGGAGCGCCGCACTGTCGGAGGGGCGGTACTGAGGGAGCGCCGCACTGTCGGAGGGGCAGTGCTGAGGAGCGCCGCACTGTCGGAGGGGCGGTACTGAGGTAGCGCCGCACTGTCGGAGGGGCGGTACTGAGGGAGCGCCGCACTGTCGGAGGGGCGGTACTGAGGGAGCACCGCACTGTCGGAGGGGCGGTACTGAGGGAGCGCCGCACTGTCGGAGGGGCGGTACTGAGGGAGCGCCGCACTGTCGGAGGGGCGGTACTGAGGGAGCGCCGCACTGTCGGAGGGTGAGTGTGTATACACGTCGGGTGAGCGTAGGATCGTGGCTGGGCTGTAAAACGCCCCAAACCCACCCGCCATGGTCGAATAGCCTGGCCACACACATTATCTGGGCTCACATGAGCAGAATGGCTCTTAGGTGAGGTGCTGGTGGTGCCATACCCCAGCACGGGTTAGCACCTTCCTGGAAGGAAAGGGGTGAGCGGTGCCTTCCCCCCCTCCCCATCCCAGGGGTCCTGAGGGTCACTTATTATTGCACAGGGGAGTCACCGTCTCACTTGGCCGACGTACCTTCCAGTACAGCTTCAGGCCAGGGGATTGACAACAGCTCCACTGAGTGGCCACGCGTGGCATTACTCCCAAGCCACGTTACACAGGAACAGGAGGAGGCCATTCAGCCCCTCGAACCTGTTACATTAGGAACAGGAGAAGGCCATTCAGCCCCTCGAACCTGTTACATTAGGAACAGGAGAAGGCCATTCAGCCCCTCGAACCTGTTACATTAGGAACAGGAGGAGGCCATTCAGCTACTCGAGCCTGTTACATTCGGAACAGGAGGAGGCCGTTCAGCCCCTCGAGCCTGTTACATTAGGAACAGGAGGAGGCTGTTCAGCCCCTCGAGCCTGTTACATTAGGAACAGGAGGAGGCCGTTCAGCCCCTCGAGCCTGTTACATTAGGAACAGGAGGAGGCCATTCAGCCCCTTGAGCCTGTTACACAGGAACAGGAGGAGGCCGTTCAGCCCCCTCGAGCCTGTTACATTAGGAACAGGAGGAGGCCATTCGGCCCATCGAGCCTGTTACACAGGAACAGGAGGAGGCCGTTCAGCCCCCTCGAGCCTGTTACATTAGGAACAGGAGGAGGCCATTCGGCCCATCGAGTGTGCCGGCTCTGTCGAAGAGCAATGCAGTCAGTCCCACTCCCTCGCCCTTTGCCCTATCCCTGCAATTTTTCTCCTTCCAGTATTTCTCCAATTCCCTTTTGAAGGCTCCTATTGACTCTGTCTCCACCGCCCTCTCAGGCAGCGCATTCCAGATCCTAACCACTCGCTGCGTAAAAAAGTTTTTCCTCGTGTCACCTTTGGTTCGATTGCCAATCACCTTAAATCTGTGTCCTCTGGTTCCTCGACCCTTCCGCCAGTGGAAACAGTCTCTCCTTATTTACTCGGTCTAAACTCTTCATGATTTGAAACAATTCTCCCAGCCTTTGTGTGAAGAGGTGGTTTGCTAACTTCTCTCCCGAACGTCCTGGCTCTGATTTTAGGGCGATGTTCCCCTTTTTCCGTGACTGCCCCCACCAGCGGGAGAAAGATTCTCTCCTTGTCCTTGTGCACCAGTCGCTGAAGGTAAGCATGCAGGTGCAGCAGGCGGTGAAGAAGGCAAATGGTATGTTGGCCTTCATAGCGAGAGGAGTCGAGTACAGGAGCAAGGATGTCTTGCTGCAGTTGTACAGGGCCTTGGTGAGACCACACCTTGAGTACTGTGTGCAGTTTTGGTCGCCTTATCTGAGGAAGGATGTTCTTGCCATGGAAGGAGTTCAGCGAAGATTCACAAGGCTGATACCTGGGATGGCAGGAATGACATATGAGGAGAGATTGGGTCGATTGGGCTTATACTCGCTGGAGTATAGAAGAATGAGAGGGGATCTCATCGAAACATATAAAATTCTAACAGGACGAGACAGACTAGATGCAGGAAGGATGTTCCCGATGGTGGGGAGTCCAGAACCAGGGGTCATAATCTGAGGATAAGGGGTAAGCCATTTAGGACAGAAATGAGGAAGAATTTCTTCACCCAGAGAGTGGTGAACCTGTGGAATTCTCTACCACAGAAGGTAGTTGAGGCCAAGTCATTAAATATATTCAAGAATGAGTTAGATATATTTCTTAAAGCTAAAGGGATCAAGGGATATGGGGAGAAGGCAGGGACAGGGTACTGAGTTTGGATGATCAGCCATGATCTCATCGAATGGCGGAGCAGTCTCGAGGGGCCGAATGGCCTACTCCTGCTCCTATCTTCTATGTTTCTATGTTTCCATCAACCTGATCAATTCCTTTCGAAATCCTAATAAACCCTCAATCAAATCGCCCTCCAATCTTCGCTATTCCAGGGAACACAAGCCCAGTTTATGCCACCTCTCCTCATGATTGAACCCGCGGAGTCCTGGTAACCGTTACAATGGGTTTGCAGGGGATGAGGGGGGCAATCAACTGGAATGCTCGCTGCCTGGTTTATTAAAGAAAGACAGAGTTCGGCTGTGAGGTGCTTTGGGACGTCCTGAGGTGGTGAAAGGCGCTGGAGGAATAGGCGTTCTTTCCGACCTGCCTGCCTGCTCATGTGGGTGTTAAACCATCAGGAAGAGCAAGGCGTAGGGGCCGGAGGAGTTCTTCCCGGTGTCCTGTCTCCAACGTGCCTCCCTCAGTCCAAAACACACCTAAATTAGACCACACTTGGAGTACTGAGCACAGTTCTGGTCTCCATATCACACTTGGAGCACTGTGCACAGTTCTGGTCTCCAGATCACACTTGGAGCACTGTGCACAGTTCTGGTCTCCATATTTCACTTGGAGCACTGTGCACAGTTCTGGTCTCCATATTTCACTTGGAGCACTGTGCACAGTTCTGGTCTCCATATTTCACTTGGAGCACTGTGCACAGTTCTGGTCTCCATATCACACTTGGAGTACTGTGCACAGTTCTGGTCTCCATATCTCACTTGGAGTACTGTGCACAGTTCTGGTCTCCATATCACACTTGGAGCACTGTGCACAGTTCTGGTCTCCATATCACACTTGGAGCACTGTGCACAGTTCTGGTCTCCATATTTCACTTGGAGCACTGTGCACAGTTCTGGTCTCCATATTTCACTTGGAGCACTGTGCACAGTTCTGGTCTCCATATCACACTTGGAGCACTGTGCACAGTTCTGGTCTCCAGATCACACTTGGAGCACTGTGCACAGTTCTGGTCTCCATATTTCACTTGGAGCACTGTGCACAGTTCTGGTCTCCATATTTCACTTGGAGCACTGTGCACAGTTCTGGTCTCCATATTTCACTTGGAGCACTGTGCACAGTTCTGGTCTCCATATCACACTTGGAGTACTGTGCACAGTTCTGGTCTCCATATCTCACTTGGAGTACTGTGCACAGTTCTGGTCTCCATATCACACTTGGAGCACTGTGCACAGTTCTGGTCTCCATATCACACTTGGAGCACTGTGCACAGTTCTGGTCTCCATATTTCACTTGGAGCACTGTGCACAGTTCTGGTCTCCATATTTCACTTGGAGCACTGTGCACAGTTCTGGTCTCCATATCACACTTGGAGCACTGTGCACAGTTCTGGTCTCCATATCACACTTGGAGCACTGTGCACAGTTCTGGTCTCCATATTTCACTTGGAGCACTGTGCACAGTTCTGGTCTCCATATCACACTTGGAGCACTGTACACAGTTCTGGTCTCCATATCACACTTGGAGCACCGTGCACAGTTCTGGTCTCCATATCACACTTGGAGTACTGTGCACAGTTCTGGTCTCCATATCTCACTTGGAGTACTGTGCACAGTTCTGGTCTCCATATCTCACTTGGAGTACTGTGCACAGTTCTGGTCTCCATATCACACTTGGAGTACTGTGCACAGTTCTGGTCTCCATATCTCACTTGGAGTACTGTGCACAGTTCTGGTCTCCATATCACACTTGGAGCACTGTGCACAGTTCTGGTCTCCATATCTCACTTGGAGCACTGTGCACAGTTCTGGTCTCCATATCACACTTGGAGCACTGTGCACAGTTCTGGTCCCCATATCACACTTGGAGCACTGTGCACAGTTCTGGTCTCCATATCACACTTGGAGCACTGTGCACAGTTCCGGTCTCCATATCACACTTGGAGCACTGTGCACAGTTCTGGTCTCCATATCACACTTGGAGCACTGTGCACAGTTCTGGTCTCCATAACACACTTGGAGAACGGTGCACAGTTCTGGTCTCCGTATCACACTTGGAGCACTGTGCACAGTTCTGGTCTCCATACCACACTTGGTATAGTGTGCACAGTTCTGGTCTCCATATCACACTTGGAGCACTGCGCATAGTTCTGGTCTCCATATCACACTTGGTATAGTGTGCACAGTTCTGGTCTCCATATCACACTTGGAGCAGTGTGCACAGTTCTGGTCTCCATATCACACTTGGAGCACTGTGCACAGTTCTGGTCTCCATATCACACTTGGAATAGTGTGCACAGTTCTGGTCTCCATATCACACTTTGACTACTGTGCACAGTTCTAGTCTCCATATCACACTTGGAGCACTGTGCACAGTTCTGGTCTCCATATCACACTTGGAGCACTGTGCACAGTTCTGGTCTCCATATCACACTTGGAGTACTGTGCACAGTTCTGGTCTCCATATCACACTTGTAATACTGTGCACAGTTCTGGTCTCCATATCACACTTGGAGTACTGTGCACAGTTCTGGTCTCCATATCACACTTGGAGCACTGTGCACAGTTCTGGTCTCCATATCACACTTGGAGCACTGTGCACAGTTCTGGTCTCCATATCACACTTGGAGCACTGTGCACAGTTCTGGTCTCCATATCACACTTGGAATAGTGTGCACAGTTCTGGTCTCCATATCACACTTGGAGCACTGTGCACAGTTCTGGTCCCCATATCACACTTGGAGCACTGTGCACAGTTCTGGTCTCCATATCACACTTGGGGTACTGTGCACAGTTCTGGTCTCCATATCACACTTGGAGCACTGTGCACAGTTCTGGTCCCCATATCACACTTGGAGCACTGTGCACAGTTCTGGTCTCCATATCACACTTGGAGCACTGTGCACAGTTCTGGTCTCCATATCACAGTTGGAGCACTGTGCACAGTTCTGGTCCCCATATCACACTTGGAGCACTGTGCACAGTTCTGGTCCCCATATCACACTTGGAGCACTGTGCACAGTTCTGGTCCCCATATCACACTTGGAGCACTGTGCACAGTTCTGGTCCCCATATCACACTTGGAGCACTGTGCACAGTTCTGGTCCCATATCACACTTGGAGCACTGTGCACAGTTCTGGTCCCCATATCACACTTGGAGCACTGTGCACAGTTCTGGTCTCCATATCACACTTGGAGCACTGTGCACAGTTCTGGTCTCCATATCACACTTGGAGCACTGTGCACAGTTCTGGTCTCCATATCACACTTGGAGCACTGTGCACAGTTCTGGTCTCCATATCACACTTGGAGCACTGTGCACAGTTCTGGTCTCCATAACACACTTGGAGCACTGTGCACAGTTCTGGTCTCCATATCACTCTTGGAGGACTGTGCACAGTTCTGGTCTCCATATCACACTTGGAATAGTGTGCACAGTTCTGGTCTCCATATCACACTTGGAGCACTGTGCACAGTTCTGGTCTCCATATCACACTTGGAGCACTGTGCACAGTTCTGGTCTCCATATCACACTTGGAGAACTGTGCACAGTTCTGGTCTCCATATCACACTTGGAGCACTGTGCACAGTTCTGGTCTCCATATCACACTTGGGGTACTGTGCACAGTTCTGGTCTCCATATCACACTAGGAGCACTGTGCACAGTTCTGGTCCCCATATCACACTTGGAGCACTGTGCACAGTTCTGGTCTCCATATCACACTTGGAGCACTGTGCACAGTTCTGGTCCCCATATCACACTTGGAGCACTGTGCACAGTTCTGGTCTCCATATCACACTTGGAATAGTGTGCACAGTTCTGGTCTCCATATCGCACTTGGAGCACTGTGCACAGTTCTGGTCTCCATATCAAACTTGGAATAGTGTGCACAGTTCTGGTCTCCATATCACACTTTGACTACTGTGCACAGTTCTGGTCTCCATATCACACTTGGAATACTGTGCACAGTTCTGGTCTCCATATCACGCTTGGAGCACAGTGCACAGTTCTGGTCTCCATATCACACTTGGAATACTGTGCACAGTTCTGGTCTCCATATCACACTTGGAATACTGTGCACAGTTCTGGTCTCCATATCACGCTTGGAGCACTGTGCACAGTTCTGGTCTCCATATCACACTTGGAGCACTGTGCATAGTTCTGGTCTCCATATCACGCTTGGAGCACTGTGCACAGTTCTGGTCTCCATATCACACTTGGAGCACTGTGCACAGTTCTGGTCTCCATATCACACTTGGAGTACTGTGCATAGTTCTGGTCTCCATATCACACTTGGAGCACTGTGCACAGTTCTGGTCTCCATATCACACTTGGAGTACTGTGCACAGTTCTGGTCTCCATATCACACTTGGAATACTGTGCACAGTTCTGGTCTCCATATCACACTTGGAGTACTGTGCACAGTTCTGGTCTCCATATCACACTTGGAATAGTGTGCACAGTTCTGGTCTCCATATCACACTTGGAGTACTGTGCACAGTTCTGGGTTCCATATCACACTTGGAGCACTGTGCACAGTTCTGGTCTCCATATCACACTTGGAGCACCGTGCACAGTTCTGGTCTCCATATCACACTTGGAGCACAGTGCACAGTTCTGGTCTCCATATCACACTTGGAGCACTGTGCACAGTTCTGGTCTCCATATCACACTTGGAGCACTGTGCACAGTTCTGGTCTCCATATCACACTTGGAGTACTGTGCACAGTTCTGGTTTCCATATCACACTTGGAGCACTGTGCACAGTTCTGGTCTCCATATCACACTTGGAGCACTGTGCACAGTTCTGGTCTCCATATCACACTTGGAGCACTGTGCACAGTTCTGGTCTCCATATCACACTTGGAGCACTGTGCACAGTTCTGGTCTCCATATCACACTTGGAGTACTGTGCACAGTTCCGGTCTCCATATCACAATTGGAGCACTGTGCACAGTTCTGGTCTCCATATCACACTTGGAATAGTGTGCACAGTTCTGGTCTCCATATCACACTTGGAGTACTGTGCACAGTTCTGGGTTCCATATCACACTTGGAGCACCGTGCACAGTTCTGGTCTCCATATCACACTTGGAGCACAGTGCACAGTTCTGGTCTCCATATCACACTTGGAGCACTGTGCACAGTTCTGGTCTCCATATCACACTTGGAGCACTGTGCACAGTTCTGGTTTCCATATCACACTTGGAGCACTGTGCACAGTTCTGGTCTCCATATCACACTTGGAGCACTGTGCACAGTTCTGGTCTCCATATTATAAAAAGGATTTTGAGACACTGGAGAAGGTGCAAAAAGTATTTATAAGGAAGATACCAGAACTGGGAGGTTTTAACAATCAGGAGAGATTGAACAGGCTGGGGCTCTTTTCTCTAGAACAGAGAAGGCCGAGGGGCGACCCGATAGTGGTCTTTAAGATTATGAAGGGGGTTCGATCGGGTAGACGTAGAGATGTTTCCACTTGTGGGGGAGACCAGAACTAGGGGCCATCGATATAAGATAATCACTGATAAATCCAATGGGGAATTCAGGAGAAACTTCTTTCCCCAGAGAGTGGTGAGAATGTGGAACTCGCTCCCACAGGGAGTGGTCGAGGCGAATAGCGTCGATGCATTTAAGGGGAAGCTGGATAAACACACGAGGGAGAAAGGAATGGAAGGAGATGGTGATGGGGTGAGATGAAGAGGGGGCGGGAGGAGGCTGGTGTGGAGCAGAAACACCGGCACGGAGCAGAGGGGCCGAATGGCCTGTTTCTGTGCTGTAACCTCGATGTGATATTTTGCAAATACAAAGCAGGTAAAGTGGACCTTCCTCACAACGTTGGCCGTGGGGTGCAATGGTTGGTGCAGTTCCCTGGAGGATGGTGACTACAGTCCATTGAGAATGAAGATAACTGGCAAAAGAACCAGAGGGGGCGATGAGGAGAATGTTTTTTACGCAGCGAGTTGTTGTGATCTGGAACGCGCTGCCTGAAAGGGCGGTGGGAGCAGATTCAATAGTAACTTTCAAAAGGGGAATTGGAGAAATACTTGAAGGGGAAAAATTTACAAGAGGATTTGAGTATAAGAGTAAAGACGTCTTACTGCAATAATATCGGGCCTTGGTGAGACCACACCTGGAGTATTGGGCACAGTTTTGGTCTCCTGACCTAAGGAAGGATATACTTGCCTTGGAGGGAGGGCAACGAAGGTTCACCAGACTGATTCCTGGGATGGGGGGGATTGTCCTATGAGGAGAGATTGAGTAGACTCGGCCTATATTCCCTAGAGTTTAGAAGAATGAGAGGCGATCTCATTCAAAATTCTTACAGGGTTTGACAGGGTCGATGCTGAGAGGCTGTTTCCCCCCTGGCTGGAGAGTCTAGAACCAGGGGTCGCAGTCTCAGGATAAGGGGTCGGCCATTTAGGACTGAGATGAGGAGGAATTTCTTCACTCAGAGGGCGGTGAATCTTTGGAATTCTCTACCCCAGAGGGCTGTGGAGGCTCAGTCGTTGAGTCTATTCAAGGCTGAGAGCGATAGATTTTAGGATATTAAGGGAATCAAGGGATATGGGGATAGAGCAGGAAGGTGGAGATGAGGTAGAGGATCAGCCATGATCTCATCGAATGGTGGAGCAGGCTCGAGGGGCCGAATGGACGACTCCTGCTCCTATTTCTTATGTTCTTGTGTCGTTGGATAAATACTTGAAGGGGAAATTTTGCCAGGCTATGGGGAAAGAGCAAGGCGGGGAGTGGGACAAATTGGAGAGCTCGTTCAAAGAGCCGGCACAGACACGATGGGCCGAATGGCCTCCTGTGCTGTGTCATTCTTCGATTCTATGTTTGGACAACATGTTAAGGTGTGATACAAAGAAGCAAAGACTCGCATTTCTCCGGCGCCTTTCACCACCTCAGGACGTCCCAAAGCGCTTCACAGCCAACGAAGTGCTTTTTGTGAAGTGTGGTCACTGTTGTAAAGTGGGAAGCGCGGCAGCCAATTGGCGCACAGCAAGCTCCCACAAACAGCAATGTGGTAAATCACCAGATCATCTGTTTTTAGTGATGTTGGTTGAGGGATAAATATTGGGCCCCGGGACACCGGGGAGAACTCCCCTGCTCTTCTTCCAATAGTGGGCCGTGGGATCTTTTACGTCCCACCTGAGAGGGCAGATGGGGGCCTCGGGTTTAACGTCTCATCCTGAAAGACGGCACCTCTGACAGTGCGGCGCTCCCTCAGTACCGCCCCTCCGACAGTGCGGCGCTCCCTCAGTACCGCCCCTCCGACAGTGTGGCGCTCCCTCAGTACCGCCCCTCCGACAGTGCGGCGCTCCCTCAGCACCGCCCCTCCGACAGTGCAGCGCTCCCTCAGTACCGCCCCTCCGACAGTGCGGCGCTCCCTCAGTACCGCCCCTCCAACAGTGCGGCGCTCCCTCAGTACCGCCCCTCCGACAATGCGGCGCTCCCTCAGTACCGCCCCTCCGACAGTGCGGCGCTCCCTCAGTACCGCCCCTCCGACAGTGCGGCGCTCCCTCAGTTCCGCCCCTCCGACAGTGCAGCGCTCCCTCAGTACCGCCCCTCCGACAGTGCGGCGCTCCCTCAGAACCCACGAACATCCCACTCCGAGGCGACAGGGAGATCCACTGAAACACGGCTGGTACAGTGTGGGTTTGAAAAAGCAGATCCTTGTCGCTCCTTGCCTCTGGCATCCCCCCATCTCCGGCAATCTGCTGGATGGAGCCGCTACCCATTAGAAAAGTCGTCAATCTCTCAGTTGAAATTAATATTGATCTGATCTGGTTATAGAAGGCCCCTCATAAGCAATATAGCCGGGAAAGCTAAGCTTGGACAGGACAGTGGCAATTCTTCAGTGGCGTCCCATCAATCCTCGAGCTCCAAGTATTCAGGCAGTCTTTTAATGCCATTATGCCTAATTAGAGTCTGGGTGCGAGGCGGAGGGGAGCTGGAGTGGCACTATTATACAAGAATGCCCGATAGTCAAGCGCTGTATATCAGAGGAGACACCACAAGTCTCTTTACCGACCTTCTTTCCGATTATTTTTTTTTTTCCTTGTGTGTCTCACTCACTGTCGGAGGGGCGGTACTGAGGGAGCGCCGCACTGTCGGAGGGGCGGTACTGAGGGAGCGCCGCACTGTCGGAGGGGCGGTACTGAGGGAGAGCCGCACTGTCGGAGGGGCAGTACTGAGGGAGCGCCACACTATCGGAGGGGCGGTACTGAGGGAGCGCCGCACTGTCGGAGGGGCGGTACTGAGGGAGTGCCGCACTGTCGGAGGGGCGGTACTGAGGGAGAGCCGCACTGTTGGAGGGGCGGTACCGAGGGAGCGCCGCACTGTCGGAGGGGCGGTTCTGAGGGAGCGCCGCACTGTCGGAGGGGCGGTACTGAGGGAGCGCCGCACTGTCGGAGGGGCGGTACTGAGGGAGAGCCGCACTGTCGGAGGGGCGGTACTGAGGGAGCGCCACACTATCGGAGGGGCGGTACTGAGGGAGCGCCGCACTGTCGGAGGGGCGGTACTGAGGGAGTGCCGCACTGTCGGAGGGGCGGTACTGAGGGAGAGCCGCACTGTCGGAGGGGCGGTACCGAGGGAGCGCCGCACTGTCGGAGGGGCGGTTCTGAGGGAGCGCCGCACTGTCGGAGGGGCGGTACTGAGGGAGCGCCGCACTATCGGAGGGGCGGTGCTGAGGGAGCGCCGCACTGTCGGAGGGTCAGTACTGAGGGAGCGCCGCACTGTCGGAGGGGCGGTACTGAGGGAGCGCCGCACTGTCGGAGGGTCAGTACTGAGGGAGCGCCGCACTGTCGGAGGGGCGGTACTGAGGGAGCGCCGCACTGTCAGAGGGGGCGGTACTGAGGGAGCGCCGCACTGTCGGAGGAGCGGTACTGAGGGAGCGCCGCACTGTCGGATGGGCAGTACTGAGGGAGCGCCGCACTGTCGGAGGGGGCGGTACTGAGGGAGCGCCGCACTGTCGGAGGGGCGGTACTGAGGGAGCGTCGCACTTACGGAGGGGCAGTACTGAGGGAGCGCCGCACTGTCAGCGGGGCGGTACTGAGGGAGTGCCGCGCTGTCGGAGGGGCGGTACTGAGGGAGTGCCGCGCTGTCGGAGGGGTGGTACTGGTCGAACCCACGACCTTCTGACTCAGAGGCACGTGCGTGAGACCTGCAGGGCCATGGCCAACCCCTAAGGCATTGGAAGAAAATCTTTCACTCCGCAAGAATCAGTCGCGGGCGGGGGGGGGGGGGCGGCGGTGGGGTGCGGCGATGAGGGGAGTCAAAACAGACCAACTCCTGTAATATCAGAAGGGATTAGCAGCCTCGGTCGCACTAGCGGGATGATAAATCTAAAACCAGGCATTTCATATTGAAAATTCACTCTCTGTTGCAAATCATAAATAATTCTGTCTGGCTGTCAATGAATTAGCAAAGAAGAGCTTCAGATGACAGTTATAACCCGTTTGAGTCCCAGACTCCTGGCTCGTGATATCACCTCAAACATTCGATTGATTTACTCGCTCGCACAGGCCTGACAGACACCATTCTCTCTCCTTGAGCTTTCGGCTAATGGGCTGAATGATCGCTCTTATTTTTTTTGTCGTCGCACGTGACAAAGGACCGCTTTATTCCTGTCCTGGGTCTCCATGGCAACCCTGAGGGCTCTCTGAGGCCTAGTGGGGCCAGAAGTGCCTGGTTCCGTCTTCGGCCTACGCAAGTCTCAGGAAAGAACAGGAACTCGCAATTCTCCGGCGCCTTTCCCCACCCCAGGACGTCCCTAAGCGCTTCGCGCTCAATGAAGGACTTTCTTTTTTGAATTGCGGTCACTGCTGTAATGTGGGAAACGCGGCAAGTGCCAGTTTGCGCACAGCAAGCTCCCACAAAGAGATTTTGTGATAAACGACCAGATCATCTGGTTTTTCTTTTTGGTGATGTTGGGTGAGGGAGGGGCGGTGCTGAGGGAGCGCCGCACTGTCGGAGGGGCGGTACTGAGGGAGCGCAGCACTGTCGGAGGGGCGGTACTGAGGGAGCGCCGCACTGTCGGAGGGGCGGTACTGAGGGAGCGCAGCACTGTCGGAGGGGCGGTACTGAGGGAGCGCCGCACTGTCGGAGGGGCGGTACTGAGGGAGCGCCGCACTGTCGGAGGGGCAGTACTGAGGGAGCGCCGCACTGTCGGAGGGGCGGTACTGAGGGAACGCAGCACTGTCGGAGGGGCGGTACTGAGGGAGCGCCGCACTGTCGGAGGGGCGGTACTGAGGGAGCGCCGCACTGTCGGCGGGGCGGTACTGAGGGAGCGCCGCACTGTCGGAGGGGCGGTACTGAGGGAGCGCCGCACTGTCGGAGGGGCGGTACTGAGGGAGCGCCGCACTGTCGGCGAGGCCGTCTTTCGGGATGAGACGTTAAACCCGAAGCCCCCGTCTGCCCTCTCAGGTGGATGTAAAAGATCCCACGGCCACTATTGGAAGAAGAGCAGGGGGGGGCGGGAGTTCTCCCCGGTGTCCTGGGGCCCAATATTTATCCCTCAACCAACATCACTAAAAAACAGATGATCTGGGTCATTATCACATTGGCTGTTTGTGGGATCTTGCTGTGCGCAAATTGGCTGCCGCGTTTCCCACATTACAACAGTGACCACACTTCAAAAAAAGTCCTTCATTGGCTGTGAAGAGCTTTGGGACGTCCTGAGGTGGGGAAAGCAAGTCTTTATTGTCTTTACACACCTGTAGATCTGCGAGGATTTGAGGGCGGGCGGGTTGCGGGGGGGTGGTGAGGGAGAGACGGGTGTCTGACGAGGGCCTCCGCTTGTGTTTCATTGGCGGGCGGCTAATGGGTTAAACGCTGCCGTGTGTATCTCGGAGCTCGAAAGCCCCTCGCTTATCTACGTCAACAGAGAGGCGACATCTGACCACAGCCTGCACAGCTCCAAGCTCCACCTATCGCGCAGCGGGCGAGAGGGTTTAATACAGGACTCGGAGTGAAGGCACAAGTTATCGGAACGGTGACAGAGGGAGTCAATGCCGGCTCCCGATCCGGAACACAGGAACAGGAGGAGGCCGTTCAGCCCCCTCGAGCCTGTTACATTAGGAACAGGAGGAGGCCGTTCAGCCCCTCGAGCCTGTTACATTAGGAACAGGAGGAGGCCATTCAGCCCCTCGAGCCTGTTACATTAGGAACAGGAGGAGGCCGTTCAGCCCCTCAAGCCTGTTACATTAGGAACAGGAGGAGGCCGTTCAGCCCCTCGAGCCTGTTACATTAGGAACAGGAGGAGGCCGTTCAGCCCCCTCGAGCCTGTTACATTAGGAACAGGAGGAGGCCGTTCAGCCCCTCGAGCCTGTTACATTAGGAACAGGAGGAGGCCGTTCAGCCCCCTCGAGCCTGTTACATTAGGAACAGGAGGAGGCCGTTCAGCCCCCTCGAGCCTGTTACATTAGGAACAGGAGGAGGCCGTTCAGCCCCTCGAGCCTGTTACATTAGGAACAGGAGGAGGCCGTTCAGCCCCCTCGAGTCTTTTCCGCCATTCAATGAGATCAAGGCTGATCTGCGACCTAACTCCATCCACCCGCCTTGGCCCCGTATCCCTTAATACCGTAGAATCATCGAAGGCTTACAGCACAGAAGGAGGCCATTCGGCCCGTCGAGTCCATGCCGGCTCTCTGCAAGAGCACTTCAGCTAATCCCACTCCCTACAGGGGAGGAGAGACTTCAGTGATGTGGAGAGACTGGAGAAGCTGGGGTTGTTCTCCTTAGAGCAGAGAAGGTTAAGGGGAGATTGACCAGAATGGTACCAGGGATGAGGAACTCCAGTGATGTGGAGAGACCGGAGAAGCCAATAGAGGTCTTTAAGATTATGAAATGATTTGATAGGGTAGACTTAGAGAAGATGTTTCCACTTGTGGGGGAGACCAGAACTAGGGGTCATCGATATAAGAGAGTCACTAATAAATCCAATCGGGAATTCAGGAGAAACTTCTTCACCCAGAGAGTGGTGAGAATGTGGAACTCGCTCCCACAGGGAGTGGTCGAGGCGAATAGCGTCGATGCGTTGAAGGGGGAAGCTGGATAAACACACGAGGGAGAAAGGAATAGAAGGATATGGTGATGGGGTGAGATGAAGAGGGGGGGTGGGAGGAGGCTGGTGTGGAGCAGAAACACTGGCACGGAGCAGAGGGGCCGAACCGGCCTGTTTCTGTGCTGTGAGCCTGGAGGCAAAGGCTGGACAATGTCCTCCGGTGATTGCAGGGTTAATGGGATTAACCGCAGGCTCTCCCTGTAATTTACCAGCATGTGGAGCCATTTGTGGTTTGTTTTTGGCTGTTGCAGTGGCCTGTTTCCTTGCCTTGAAAGGGGGTGGACGACTCGTTGTGAAGTGGTCTGTGGTTTTCAACATTCTAGTCAGGATGACTTTCTTAGTCAAAGAAAGGCTGAACTCGCATTTCTCCAGCGCCTTTCACCACCTCAGGACGTCCCAAAGCGCTTCACGGCCAATGAACCACTTTTGAAGTGTGGTCACTGTTGTAATGTGGGAAACACGGCAGCCAATTTGCGCACAGCAAGCTCCCACAAACAGCAGTGTGATAAATGACCGGATCATCTGTTTTTTTAGTGATGCTGGTTGAGGGATAAATATTGGCCCCAGGACACCGGGGAGAACTCCCCCCTGCTCTTCTTCCAATAGTGGCCGTGGGATCTTTTACATCCACCTGAGAGGGCGGACGGGGACCTCGGGTTTAACGTCTCATCCCGAAAGACGGCACCTCCGACAGTGCGGCGCTCCCGCAGTACCGCCCCTCCAACAGTGCGGCGCTCCCTCAGTACAGCCCCTCCGACAGTGCGGCGCTCCCTCAGTACCGCCCCTCTGACAGTGCGGCGTTCCCTCAGTACAGCCCCTCCGACAGTGCGGCGCTCCCTCAGCACCGCCCCACCGACAGTGCGGCGCTCCCTCAGTACCGCCCCCCCGACAGTGCGGCGCTCCCTCAGTACCGCCCCTCCGACAGTGCGGCGCTCCCTCAGCACCGCCCCACCGACAGTGCGGCGCTCCCTCAGTACCGCCCCCCCGACAGTGCGGCGCTCCCTCAGTACCGCCCCTCCGACAGTGCGGCGCTCCCTCAGTACCGCCCGTCCGACAGTGCGGCGCTCCCTCAGTACCGCCCCTCCGACAGTAAGCGCTCCCTCAGTACCGCCCCTCCGACAGTGCGGCGCTCCCGCAGTACCGCCCCTCCGACAGTGCGGCGCTCCCTCAGTACAGCCCCTCTGACAGTGCGGCGTTCCCTCAGTACAGCCCCTCCGACAGTGCGGCGCTCCCTCAGCACCGCCCCACCGACAGTGCGGCGCTCCCTCAGTACCGACCCTCCGACAGTGATTTTTGTGCTCGAGTCTCTGGAGTGCGACTTGAACCCAAAACCTTCTGACTGGGGCGAGAGTGAGACCCTCTGAGCCAAGGCTGACCCTCTCCAGTAATCAAAAGAAATGATTCACTCAGCATGAAGAGAGGCCGGAAAACCTGTGGGCCCTGGCTCCCGAGCCCCCAACACCTGCAAGCATCCTACTGTTCAAATCTCCTCCATGGCCTCCTCGCCCCCTCCCTATCTCTGTAACCTCCTCCAGCCCCACAACCCTCCGAGATCTCTGTGCTCCTCCAATTCTGGCCTCTCGCGCATCCCCCCCGATTTTCACCGCTCCACCACTGGCGACCGCGCCAGGGCCCCGAGCTCTGGAAGTCCCTCCCTAAACCTCTCCGCCTCTCTCTCCTCCTTTAAGACGCTCATTAAAACCTCCCTCTCGGACCAAGCCTTTGGTCGACCTGCCCCTTGGCTGGGGGTCAAATTCGTGTTGGGATAAAATAGCGGGCGCAGGGTTTGGGAGAATCTGGAGTGGGATGGCCCGCGAGGCCTGACTTGGTCGAATAGTCAGCTGAAAACTTGGCGTCTGAGAAACGGCCCACTGAGTGAGATCCCGGCGGGGGGGGGGGGGTGGTGTAGAGAGGGCAGGCTTTGGGGGAAGGGAGAAGGGTGTACATATCTCCGGCCTGTAGATCTCAAGGGGTTAATGTGGAAACCAGATCTTCTGGGCCTGATTATCGTGGCGGATGAGATAGGGAGCTTATCGATCGGCATCTCCTGACATGTTTGTTGAAACTGGGCCATCTGGCAGGCTGAGGCTGCAGCTATCCTCCCCAGGGCCTTATCTGTAGTGGATACAACACTAACATCATTGGGAAGCTGATCCCTGGAGACAAGGCCTCAGCCAGGCCCGAGCTGCCATTTGCCAAACAGCGGGAGCTCTAATGCTTCTCTCGCGCGCCCAGCACACTCTCCCTTTCATCCCGCCACCGATTAAAGGGAAGGGCAGCAGTCATTCTGCCGATTTCTGCTGCCCCGTGTCCTAACTCGCATCGAGTTCCGTTCCCCCCTGTGCTCGCTGACCTACATTGGCTCACGGTCCGATTTTTTACAACACTCATCCTCGTTTTCAAATCATTCCACGGCCCCCACCCACCCCCCCCCGCCCGCCCTCCCTATCTCTGTAACCTCCTCCAGCCCCCACAACCCTCTGTGTGCAGTTTTGGTCGCCTTATCTGAGGAAGGATGTTCTTGCCATGGAAGGAGTTCAGCGAAGATTCACAAGGCTGATACCTGGGATGGCAGGAATGACATATGAGGAGAGATTGGGTCGATTGGGCTTATACTCGCTGGAGTATAGAAGAATGAGAGGGGATCTCATCGAAACATATAAAATTCTAACAGGTCTGGACAAACTAGATGCAGGAAGAATGTTCCCGATGGTCGGAGAGTCCAGAACCAGGGGTCATAATCTAAGGATAAGGGGTAAGCCATTTAGGACAGAAATGAGGAAGAATTTCTTCACCCAGAGAGTGGTGAACCTGTGGAATTCTCTACCACAGAAGGTAGTTGAGGCCAAGTCATTAAATATATTCAAGAATGAGTTCGATATATTTCTTAAAGCTAAAGGTATCAAGGGATATGGGGAGAAGGCAGGGACAGGGTACTGAGTTTGGATGATCAGCCATGATCTCATCGAATGGCGGAGCAGGCTCGAGGGGCCGAATGGCCTACTCCTGCTCCTATCTTCTATGTAACTATGAGATCTCCGCGCTCCTCCAATTCTGGCCTCTCGCGCATCCCCCCCCGCAACCCGATTTCCATCGCTCCGCCATTGGCGACCGCGCCGGGGCCCCCGAGCTCTGGAATTTGCCTCCCTAAACCTCTCCGCCTCTCTCCCTCCTCCTTTAAGACGCTGCTTAAAGTCCGCCTCTTTGAGCAGGCTTTTGGTCACCTGTCACCTGTTGGAGGGCTGGAGGAGGCGTGCGCGTGATCTGTGCTGCCTGAGCCCCGTGAGTCGTGCCTGGCGAGAATTCGACGCCAACCTCGAAGAGACTGATGCCAAGGCAATAGAGACTGCGGCGCAACACGGGAATACTAAAGGATTAAAAAATCCCCAAAGCTGCAAGCTGACAGCAGTAAATCATCTATCTCGACTGATGTTCATCCAGCTCCCTCACACTGTCACTCAGTAACCCCTCTCCCCCAGCACCCTGTGTTACTGACTGTATCTCTACTGATGTTAATCCAGCTCCCTCACACTGGAGAAGCTGGGGTTGTTCTCCTTAGAGCAGAGAAGGTTAAGGGGAGATTGACCAGAATGGTACCAGGGATGAAGGACTTCAGTCACGTGGAGAGACTGGAGAAGCTGGGATTGTTCTCCTTGGAGCAGAGAAGGTTAAGGGGAGATTGACCAGAATGGTACCAGGGATGAGGGACTTCAGTGATGTGGAGAGACTGGAGAAGCTGGGGTTGTTCTCCTTAGAGCAGAGAAGGTTAAGGGGAGATTGACCAGAATGGTACCAGGGATGAGGGACTTCAGTGATGTGGAGAGACTGGAGAAGCTGGGATTGTTCTCCTTAGAGCAGAGAAGGTTAAGGGGAGATTTAATAGAGGTGTTCAAAATTGTGAGGCGAAGCACTTTGGAATGAACTGGGCTGAAGATAGGCGCTACAGAAATGCAACTTTTTGCTCTGTAACTAGACACTGACATGTCGCTGATCTTTCCAAGCGTCGGTGCAGCGAGCGTTGCCAGTGTTTTGCTGATGTCCCTAACTCATTGAAAGCAGCCTTCTGCTTTACGGGCGTCTGCTGTCAGTGAGCATACCCTGGGGCGTAGTCATCTGCAGACAGGAGACTTGCCAAAAGACATCCCCAGCCAGCGTGCGTCAATAGCTGTTTTCTGTAAGAAGCAAGTGTGTCTGCTCTGACACTCTGCTTCCTTCGTTTAAACTCTGATCGAAGCTGCTGACAACTGGAAATTTAAGCTTCGAACGAGAAATTTAATTTGAAAAGCTGGTAGATGTGGGGAAGGATTCGCATCTCTCCAGCGCCTTTCACCACCTCAGGACGTCCCAAAGCGCTTCACAGCCAATGAAGGACTTTTTTTGAAGTGTGGTCACTGTTGTAATGTAGGAAACGCGGCAGCCAATATACGCACAGCAAGCTCCCACAAACAGCAATGTGATAAATGACCAGATCATCTGATGTTGGTTGAGGGATAAATATTGGCCCCAGGACACTGGGGAGAACTTCCCCCTGCTCTTCTTCCAATAGTGGCCGTGGGATCTTTTACATCCACCTGAGAGGGCAGACGGGGCCTCGGGTTTAATGTTTCATCCCAAAAGACGGCACCTCCGACAGTGCGGTGCTCCCTCAGTACCGCCCCTCCGACAGTGCGGCGCTCCCTCAGTACCGCCCCTCCGACAGTGCGGCGCTCCCTCAGTACTGCCCCTCCGACAGTGCGGCGCTCCCTCAGTACCGCCCCTCCGACAGTGCGGCGCTCCCTCAGTACCGCCCCTCCGACAGTGCGGCGCTCCCTCAGTACCGCCCCTCCGACAGTGCGGCGCTCCCTCAGTACTGGCACCGGGGAAGTGTCGAGCCTGGATTATGGGGCTCTGGAATGAGGCTTCTGGTCACTGAGACACAAAGGGAGATGGTGTTCCATCAACATTGCTGCTCATGTCCTGCTCAGTGGTTGAGGTCGTGGGGCAGGGGGGTGCTGTCAATGTTACCTTGGCGAGCTGCACTGTTGCTTAATCGGCGCCTCATCCACCACCTTAAACATTCACTCCCTCCACCACCGGCGCACCGTGGCTGTAGTGTGCACCATCTACAAGATGCACTGCAGCAACTCGCCAAGGCTTCTTCGGCAGCACCTCCCAAACCCGCGACCTCTTCCACCTAGAAGGACAAGGGCAGCAGGCGCACGGGAACACCACCACCTCCAAGTTCCCCTCCAAGTCGCACACCATCCCGACTTGGAAATATATCGGCCGTTCCTTCATCGTCGCTGGGTCAAAATCCTGGAACTCCCTCCCTAACAGCACTGTGGGAGCACCTTCACCACACGGACTGCAGCGGTTCAAGAAGGCGGCTCACCACCACCTTCTCGAGGGCGATTCGGGGTGGGCAATAAATGCTGGGCCTTGCCAGCGATGCCCACATCCCCTGAATGAATCGAATAAAGATAGCAGCTCCTGTTAAAGCGATCGTGTGCGGTCGACAGGCCAGGACCGGATCGGGGGCTGGGCCGGCGCGACGCCTCCCATGGTCGAAGATCCTGCGGATGAAGCGTGGTCGCTAGCGGGCAAGGTATGGGAGGGAGGGCGGCCAGGGCGTCACAGCAAGACATGGTTGGAGGGCGAAATACGGAGAGTAATAATCTCTCGTGTACATGTCACCAGATTGATCCCTGGGATGAGGGGGCTGTCCTATGAGGAGAGATGGTGTAGAATGGGCCTATACTCTCTAGAGTTTAGAAGAATGAGAGGTGATCTCATTGAAACATATAAGATTCTGAGGGGGATTGACAGGGTAGATGCTGAGAGGCTGTTTCCCCCTGGCTGGAGAGTCTAGAACCAGGATTATTATCTGAACGGCAATAGATTGGGAGAAGGGGAAGTGCAACGAGACCTGGGAGTCCTTGTGCACCAGTCGCTGAAGGTAAGCATGCAGGTGCAGCAGGCGGTGAAGAAGGCAAATGGTATGTTGGCCTTCATAGCGAGAGGATTCGAGTACAGGAGCAAGGATGTCTTACTGCAGTTGTACAGGGCCTTGGTGAGACCACACCTTGAGTATTGTGTGCAGTTTTGGTCGCCTTATCTGAGGAAGGATGTTCTTGCCATGGAGGGAGTGCAGCGAAGATTCACCAGACTGATACCTGGGATGGCAGGAATGACGTATGAAGAGAGATTGGGTCGATTAGGCTTATAGTCGCTGGAGTTTAGAAGAATGAGAGGGGATCTCATTGAAACTTATAAAATTCTAACAAGACTAGACAGACTAGATGCAGGAAGGATGTTCCCGATGGCGGGGGAGTCCAGAACCAGAGGTCACAGGTCTAAGGATAAGGGGTAAGCCATTTAGGACAGAGATGAGGAGGAATTTCTTCACCCAGAGAGTGGTGAACCTGTGGAATTCTCTACCACAGAAGGTAGTTGAGGCCAATTCATTAAATATATTCAAGAATGAGTTAGATATATTTCTTAAAGCTAAAGGTATCAAGGGATATGGGGAGAAGGTAGGGACAGGGTACTGAGTTTGGATGATCAGCCATGATCTCATCGAATGGCGGAGCAGGCTCGAGGGGCCGAATGGCCTACTCCTGCTCCTATCTTCTATGCTTCTATGTCACAGTCTCAGGATAAGGGGTCGGCCATTGAGGACTGAGATGAGGAGGAATTTCTTCACTCAGAGGGCGGTGAATCTTTGGAATTCTCTACCCCAGAGGGCTGTGGAGGCTCAGTCATTGAGTACATTGAAAGATCGATAGATTTTTGGACTCTAGGGGAATCAAGGGATATGGGGATAGTGCAGGAAAGTGGAGTCGAGGTCGAAGATCAGCCATGATCTCATTGAATGGTGGAGCGGGTTCGAGGGGCCCTATGACCGACTCCTGCTCCCGATTCTTATGTCACGTTGGAAGCTGCAAACCTGGCGAGGAAAACGAAATTGGAGGCGTTCCCTGTGGCAGAGCCTCGCTGATGACCCACGAGGATGTCCAAACCACACAACATCAATGCCTGTGTGAAGACGCTGAGTTGCGACTGCACCATGTAATCTTCATGCCTGTGGTCAGGCTGGGGTGGGGGAGAGCTTGGCTGCTTCAAGTTAAATTCGACTTGCTCCACGTATGCTCTTCAACGCAGCACTCTTTACCCTTTACAAAGAATGAACGAGGAGCCGAAGTCAAAAAAAGGCATTCGAGTCGTCGTTTTTTTAATATGTCGCACAAGTGAAATATCCGTTTATTAAAAGACTTAGGGGGAAAAATTCAGTTGGTTGCGCCTCCCGTTAGCGCCTTAAGAGGGCACTAATGGGGCGCAAAGCGTCCAGCGCCCGGGCGCGGCGATGTTTGCGCCGCTCGCGAAATTAGCTAGACATTTTGCGGCGGCGCTAAACACTACCGCCACGATCTCCTGCGCCGGCAGATCGTGACGTCAGTCGAGTGCGCAACGCCCCGGAGCGGATATTGAGTGGCGCCCCCTGCCTTACCGCCTGCCGCTAGCAACGACAGGTTGAGGGGAGTGTTTTGCAGTCGGGAAGGGACTGGGGGAGCGCTATTTAAAGGCGACCGCTTCCTGCCTTTTATTGTTGGTGCCATTTTTGAACCACGCATTCTGAGAGAGAGAGAGAGAGAGAGAGACTTCTGGAGAGATTCAACGCTGTGTGAAGGAGTTTTGGGTTCTGAGCAGCACTTTGCAGGTTCATTTTGATTTTCCCTTCCTTGTATCGATTTAGAAGAGAGTGTGGGGGCTGCACTCTGAGCTTTTTCCCTGGTCCTCTCCATTGTTCTTTCCAGCAGATTTGATGTGCAGGTCTCTCCAGGCCGAGATTCAAGGCTGCAATGAGCAGGATGTGGATGGAAAGCAAGATCAACCCTCCCCTTTAAGAACTGGCCGGCACCATTGTGTCTGTGTTCCATTGCTGACTGACATCACATGAGCTTCGCCAGCGCTCTGAGGTAGCGCCTCGCTCCTCTGCCTTTGCGCCTTAAGACAGGTGTGAAGCGCCTGATTTAGCGCTCCAATCACGTCTAGGGGCGATAAAAGTCACGTTTGCAGTCGGTGCCGATAATTAGCGCCAGGCGCTAATCTTTGCACCAGGCCGATAATTGACCCCAAATGGGGCGATACTGAATTTCTCCCCCTTATAGAGGTATTGAGTACAAAAGTAGAGAAGTTATGCTGAACCTTTATAAAGCGCTGGTTAGGCCACAACTGGTCCAGTTCTGGTCACCACACTTTAGGAAGGATGTGAAGGCCCTTGAGAGGGTGCAGAGGAGATTTACCAGAACGGTTCCGGGGATGGGGGATCTTGGCTACAAGGACAGGTTGGAGAAGCTGGATTTGTTTTCATCAGAGCAAAGGAGGTTGAGGGGTGATTTGATCGAGGTGTACAAGATTATGACGGGTTTGGATAGGCTAGACGGGGAAAGGCTGTTCCCACGAGTACAAGGACTAGGGGGACACAGATTTAAGGTTTTGGGCAAGAGATACGGGCGGGGGGGGATGTGAGGAAAAACTTTCTGACGCAGCGAGTGGTGAGGACCTGGAACTCGCTGCCGACGGAAGTGGTGGAAGCGGAGACACTCAATGTTTTCAAGGAGAGACTGGATAGGCACTTGAGGGAAATAAACTTGCAGGGCTACGGGGATAGAGCGGGGGGGAATGGGACTGACTGGATTGCTCGACAGAGAGCTGGCACGGACTCGATGGGCCGAATGGCCTCCTTCTGTGCTGTTATGGCTCTATGACTTGCATTTCTCCGGCGCCTTTCACCACCTCAGGACGTCCCAAAGCGCTTCACAGCCAATGAAGTACTTTTTTTGAAGTGTGGTCACTGTTGTAATGTGGGAAACACGGCAGCCAATTTGCGCACAGCAAGCTCCCACAAACAGCGATGTGATAATATAAGAACATAAGAACATAAGAAATAGGAGCAGGAGTAGGCCAATCGGCCCCTCGAGCCTGCTCCGCCATTCAATAAGGTCATGGCTGATCTGATCCTCACCTCAAATCTAAAGAACACAAGAAGTAGGAGCAGGACCCGGCCACTCAGCCCCTGGGCCCGCTCCGCCACCCACAGGGCCCTGACCGATCCGAACTCAGCCTCATGTCCAATTTCCTGCCCGCTCCCCGTAACCCCTAATTCCCTTTACCTCTAGGAAACTGTCTATTTCTGTTTTAAATTTATTTAATGATGTAGCTTCCACAGCTTCCTGGGGCAGCAAATTCCACAGACCTACTACCCTCTGAGTGAAGAAGTTTCTCCTCATCTCAGTTTTGAAAGAGCAGCCCCTTATTCTAAGATTATGCCCCCTAGTTCTAGTTTCACCCATCCTTGGGAACATCCTTACCGCATCCACCCGATCAAGCCCCTTCACAATCTTATATGTTTCAATAAGATCGCCTCACATTCTTCTGAACTCCAATGAGTAGAGTCCCAATCTACTCAACCTCTCCTCATATGTCCACCCCCTCATCCCGGGGATTAACCGAGTGAACCTTCTTTGTACACCAAAACTGTATGCAGTATTCCAGGTGCGGTCTCACCAATACCTTATATAACTGCAGCAATACCTCCCTGTTTTTATCATCTATCCCCCTAGCAATAAAAGCCAACATTCCGTTGGCCTTCTTGATCACCTGCTGCACCTGCATACTAACTTTTTGATTTTCTTGCACGAGGACCCCCAGATCCCTTCGTACCGGATCATCTGTTTTTCTTTAAGTGATGTTGGTTGAGGGATAAATATTGGGCCGAAAGACGGCACCTCCGACAGTGCAGCACTGAAGTGTCATCTGAGATTACGTGCTCAAGTCTCTAGAGTAGGGCTTGAACCCACGTGCCTCTGACCTCCTAGCCGAGGCAACCACAGAATGAACAAGAATGAAGTGAATAATTTTCCGTCTCTCTCTCCCCACCCCTCACCTTCCCAACCTTGCTGCGGGCACTGTGCCAAGAACGTTGGCTGCCCTTGCCCAAATGGCATTTGTCATGTGAGCCTCGCCAGGCTATTCGACCAAGAGGGGAGGATTGGATTGTCGTCCGACCCAATCATGTACTCACTATTCCCTCGTCCAAACACCACAGGAACATAGGTTGCTCCGAGTGGACTGTGCCCTTCTCGGTCTAAAACCTGCCTCTCCACTTCAAACGCACTCGGAAACTAATCATGTTAAACCGGACATATGCAGGCTAAAACGAGCAATCAGATTTATTTGCAATTAATTGATGTACATGGAAGCAATATTCTTAAATGTGCAAGTTAGAGTTCACGCATAAAATAAGGAGGATACTTCGCCATCTTTACTTGCAGTTTCTTGGAGAGAACAGTCTTTCAACCAGAACAATCAGTTAGCACCAATGAGACAGCGTTGAGATATTTTTGAGTGTTTGATGGGACAGTGTGGAGGGAGCTTTACTCTGTATCTAACCCCGTGCTGTACCTGCCCTGGGAGTGTTTGATGGGGACAGTGTAAAGGGAGCTTTACTCTGTATCTAACCTGCGCTGTACCTGCCCTGGGAGTGTTTGATGGGGACAGTGTAAAGGGAGCTTTACTCTGTATCTAACCCGTGCTGTACCTGCCCTGGGAGTATTTGATGGGACAGTGTAGAGGGAGCTTTACTCTGTATCTAGCCCGTGCTGTACCTGCCCTGGGAGTGTTTGATGGGACAGTTTAAAGGGAGCTTTACTCTCTATCTTATCCGTGCTGTACCTGCCCTGGGAGTGTTTGATTGGGACAGTGTAGAGAGAGCTTTACTCTGTATCTAACCCGTGCTGTACCTGCCCTGGGAGTGTTTGATGGGGACAGTGTAGAGGGAGCTTTACTCTGTATCTAACCCGTGCTGTACCTGCCCTGGGAGTGCTTGATGGGACAGTGTAGAGGGAGCTTTACTCTGTATCTAACCCATGCTGTACCTGCCCTGCGAGTGTTTGATGGGACAGTGTAGAGGGAGCTTTACTCTGTATCTAACCCGTGCTGTACCTGCCCTGGGACTGTTTGATGGGACAGTGTAGAGGGAGCTTTACTCTGTATCTAACCCGTGCTGTACCTGCCCTGGGAGTGTTTGATGGGACAGTGTAGAGGGAGCTTTACTCTGTATCTAACCCGTGCTGTACCTGCCCTGCGAGTGTTTGATGGGACAGTGTAGAGGGAGCTTTACTCTGTATCTAACCCGTGCTGTACCTGTCCTGGGAGTGTTTTACGGGACAGTGTAGAGGGAGCTTTTACTGTATCTAACCCGTGCTGTACCTGCCCTGGGAGTGTTTGATGGGGACAGTGTAGAGGGAGCTTTACTCTGTATCTAACCCCGTGCTGTACCTGCCCTGGGAGTGTTTGATGGGACAATGTAGAGGGAGCTTTACTCTGTATCTAACCCGTGCTGTACCTGCCCTGGGAGTGTTTGATGGGGACAGTGTAGAGGGAGCTTTACTCTCTACCTTGACTGGACATTTCAATTTGGGGAAATATTCAACTTTGCAGACGAACACAAAGTTCTCCTCCAAAAATACCTCAGGGCTTTGAATTGATGTTCATTGAATAGTGAAATATTGACGGGAGATAGGGATGTGGAATTGTGTCAGGAGAAGGATGCATGACCTCCCCCCACCCCGGCTTGATAATTATCTCAAGGGTCCTTTCGCCCTGACGAGCTCCGACAGCTTTTTGACCTTATGTGAGGGATTGTTGCTGAGTTAAGGATCCAGGGGGCGGTCTGGGGCTTCGGCTGATAGCGGGCAGGGACGGGCTGTGTTATTGCAACTGACGGGAGATGTTGCAAGCATCTGCTCGCTACGCGATCGACCCGAGGGCGGGCGGGGGTGGGGGGGGTGCCCATTAATCAGCATCGCTCACATCTGTCGGTAACCGTGCCTGGGGGGTGGGTAGGAGGGCAGTGCGTGCAATCGAAGCAGGGCTCTGCAAAGTGCTACCCCCCTCCATCACCTGTTACATGACACTGGCCTCCCTAGCTTTCGCCATCTGCTTAAGATAAGGCTATCCTCTCCAGTGTAATATCTCCAAGTTTGCAGAGGACACAAAGCTGGGTGGGCGTGTGTGCTGCGAGGAGGATACCGAGAAACTCCAGGATGATTTGGACAGGTTGGGTGAGTGGGCAGAAGCGTGGCAGATGCAATATAACGTGGATAGATGCGAGGTTATCCACTTTGGTGTCAAAAACAGAACGAGACCTGGGTGTCCTTGTGCACCAGTCACTGAAGGGAAGCATGCAGGTGCAGCAGGCGGTGAAGAAGGCAAATGGTATGTTGGCCCTCATAGCGAAAGGGTTTGAGTATAGGAACAAGGATGTCTTGCTGCAGTTGTACAGGGCCTTGGTGAGACCACACCTTGAGTACTGTGTGCAGTTTTGGTCACCTTATCTGAGGAAGGATGTTCTTGCCATGGAAGGAGTTCAGTGAAGATTCACGAGGCTGATACCTGGGATGGCAGGAATGACATATGAGGAGACATGGGGTTGATTAGACTTATACTCGCTGGAGTATAGAAGAATGAGAGGGGATCTCATTGAAACATATAATATTCTGACAGGTCTGGACAAACTAGATGCAGGAAGAATGTTCCCGATGGTCGGAGAGTCCAGAACCAGGGGTCATAATCTAAGGATAAGGGGTAAGCCATTTAGGACAGAAATGAGGAAGAATTTCTTCACCCAGAGAGTGGTGAACCTGTGGAATTCTCTACCACAGAAGGTAGTTGAGGCCAAGTCATTAAATATATTCAAGAATGAGTTCGATATATTTCTTAAAGCTAAAGGTATCAAGGGATATGGGGAGAAAGCAGGTACAGGGTACTGAGTTTGGATGATCAGCCATGATCTCATCGAATGGTGGAGCAGGCTCGAGGGGCCGAATGGCCTACTCCTGCTCCTATCTTCTATGTTTCTATGTTTCCATTGTCAGCCCCTGGTCTCCAGCCTTCCTGCAACCACATGCCTCAGTCGCTTTGAAACAGACGATTTGTAAGATAATTACGGATAGGGGTGGTGCGGGAGGCCGTTCGGCCCATCAGTCCCAGCAAAACCCCTGCTCTCCCCCCTCCACCCCTGAATTCCCTGTCTCTCTAACCTCCTCCACCCTCCCAGATCTCTGCACCCCCAATTCTGGCCTCGCGCACATCCCCCCCGATTTCCATTGCACCACTTTTGGCGACCGCGCCAGGGCCCCGAGCTCTGGAATTCCCTCCCTATGAACCTCTCCGCCTCGCTCTCCTCCTTTAAGACGCTCCTTAATACCTACCACTTTGACCAAGCTTTTGGTCACCTGCCTCTAATATCTCCTTATGTGGCTCGGTGTGAAATTTTCTCTGATTTACGCTCCTGTGAAGCGCCCTGGGACGTTTTACTATTATTAAATTATTGCACAATTTTTGTCTGTCCTCCTTACCTAAGAAAGGATATACTTGCCATAGAGGGAGTGCAGCGAAGGTTCACCAGACTGATTCCTGGGATGGCAGGACTGTCGTATGAGGAGAGATTGGGTCGACTAGGCCTGTATTCACTAGAGTTTAGAAGAATGAGAGGGGGATCTCATTGAAATGTATAAAATTCTGACCGGGCTAGACAGACTGGATGCAGGGAGGATGTTTCCCCTGGCTGGGGGGGTCTAGAACGAGGGGTCACAGTCTCAGGATACGGGGTAGGACATTTAGGACTGAGATGAGGAGAAATTTCTTCACTCAGAGGGTGGTGAACCTGTGGAATTCTCTACCACAGACAGCTGTGGAGGCCAAGTCACTGAATATAATTAAGAAGCAGATAGATTTCTAGACGCAAAAGGCATCAAGGGGAGAGAGTGGGAATATGGTATTGAGATAGAGGATCAGCCATGATCAGTAACTAGTGGTGTTCCGCAGGGGTCAGTGCTGGGACCCCAACTCTTTACAATCTATATTAACGATTTGGAGGAGGGGACCAAGTGCAACGTATCCAAGTTTGCAGATGATACAAAGATGGGAGGGAAAGCAGTGAGTGAGGAGGACATAAAAAACCTGCAAAAGGACATAGACAGGCTAAGTGAGTGGGCAGAAATTTGGCAGATGGAATATAATGTTGGAAAGTGTGAGGTTATGCACTTTGGCAGAAAAAATCAAAGAGCAAGTTATTATCTAAATGGAAAGAAACTGCAAAGTGCTACAGTACAAAGGGATCTCCTGGTGCATGAAACACAGAAGGTTAGTATGCAGGTACAGCAGGTGATCAGGAAGGCCAATGGAATCTTGGCTTTTATTGCAAGGGGGATGGAGTATAAAAGCAGGGAAGTCTTGCTTCAGCTATACAGGGTACTGGTGAGGCCACACCTGGAATACTGCGTACAGTTTTGGTTTCCATATTTAAGAAAAGATATACTTGCTCTCGAGGCAGTTCAGAGAAGGTTCACTCGGTTGATTCCGGAGATGAGGGGGTTGACTTATGAGGAAAGGTTGAGTAGGTTGGGCCTCTACTCATTGGAATACAGAAGAATGAGAGGCGATCTTATCGAAACATAGAAGATTGTGAGGGGGCTTGATCGGGTGGAGGCGGGGAGGATGTTTCCACTGATGGGTGAGACTAGAACTAGGGGGCATAATCTTAGAATAAGGGGCTGCCGTTTCAAAACTGAGATGAGGAGAAACTTCTTCACTCAGAGGGCAGTAAATCTATGGAATTTGCTACCTCAGAGAGCTGTGGAAGCTGCGACATTAAATAAATTTAAAACGGAGATGGACAGTTTCCTAGCTGATAAGGGAATGAAGGGTTATGGGGAGCGGGCAGGGAAGTGGACGTGAGTCTAGGTTCGGATCAGCCATGATCCTATTGAATGGCGGAGCAGGCCCGAGGGGCCGAATGGCCAACTCCTGCTCCTATTTTTTTCTATGTTTACTCACGCGTTGACCAGTCTCCACGGAAAATCTACTGAAATCAGTCTTAAGTTGACCCTTTACCAGTTCAAACTACTCTATCAGTTTAATATAACGTTAATGTTTGGGAGCTCCGATTATGATTCCAGGACACCGGGGAGAACTCCTCTTCGAAATAGTGGCCGCGGGATCATTTACGTGCGCCCGAGAGGGCTGTCGGGGGCACCAGTTTGACGTCTTGTCTGAAAGACGGCCCCTCCGACAGAGACGGAAAGGCGGCCATCTTGGTTCCAGGGGAGCGGAATTGGTCAGAGGACATTCATCCTGAAGGTCTGGCAGAGCTAGGGCACCCGCCAGCCTTGGGGGAGATGTTGGATGAGATTTTTTTATTCAGTCATTGGGGATGTGGGCATCGCTGGCAAGGCCCAGCATTTATTGTCCATCCCCGAATTGCCCTTGAGAAGGTGGTGGTGAGCCGCCTTCTTGAACCGCTGCAGTCCGTGTGGTGAAGGTGCTCCCACAGTGCTGTTAGGGAGGGAGTTCCAGGATTTTGACCCAGCGACGATGAAGGATCGGCCGATATATTTCCAAGTCAGGATGGTGTGTGTGACTTGGAGGGGAACTTGGAGGTGGTGGTGTTCCCCTGCGCCTGCTGCCCTTGTCCTTCTAGGTGGAAGAGGTCGCGGGTTTGGGAGGTGCTGCCGAAGAAGCCTTGGCGAGTTGCTGCAGTGCATCTTGTAGTCCATGTTTGGTCCATGTCAGAGGGGCCTGGGTGAATGCGAGGACTGAAGAGCACGGCTTTGCAAACGCTAGACTGGGAGCACTGGGGCAGAACAAATTCTGGGCGTACAATGGAGGTTCCTCTGTACATGGTCTCTCTCTCTCTCACACACACGCGTATTATAGGCACCAGCATCATGAACAAACTTTAAGCGGATAATCTGCAGGCCAGGAACAATCTCTGGGGCAGATATCGGTGTTGTGATGTTGAATAATACCTTTTTAGTTCATTCATTCATCTAAATTTACAAAGCGCCTGGCTGGGGGGATGGGAGGGGCGGGCAAGCGAGAGGAATGGAAACGCGACAAGAGCTGGGATCTTCTGGGCAATTAGTCGGTCGCGGGTGGCTGGGGTCAGCGGGCGGAGACTGGGGTCAGCAGGGGGGTTGCCTGGGGTCAGCAGGGGGTCACCTGGGGGGGGCGTGGCTGGGGTCAGCAGGGAGTGAAAACCCTGAATAATTTCCAACGCCTCTATTAAATCCCCTCTTAACCTTCTCTGCTCTAAGGAGAACAATCCCAGCTTCTCCAGTCTCTCCACATCACTGAAGCCCCTCATCCCTGGTACCATTCTGGTCAATCTCCCCTTAACCTTCTCTGCTCTAAGGAGAACAACCCCAGCTTCTCCAGTCTCTCCACATCACTGAAGTCCCTCATCCCTGGTACCATTCTGGTCAATCTCCCCTTAACCTTCTCTGCTCCAAGGAGAACAATCCCAGCTTCTCCAGTCTCTCCACATCACTGAAGTCCCTCATCCCTGGTACCATTCTGGTCAATCTCCCCTTAATCTTCCCTGCTCTAAGGAGAACAACCCCAGCTTCTCCAGTCCCTCCACATCACTGAAGTCCCACATCCCTGGTACCATTCTGGTCAATCTCCCCTTAACCTTCTCTGCTCTAAGGAGAACGACCCCAGCTTCTCCAGTCTCTCCGCATCACTGAAGTCCCTCATCCCTGGTACCATTCTGGTAAATCTGCCCTTAGCCTTCTCTGCTCTAAGGAGAACAACCCCAGCTTCAGGGCTCAGAGTGGGGGGTGGGGGAACGGAGGGGCAAGCCGAACGCGAACCGATCCGCGGCCGAATCGTTAGCAGAGCTGAGGCTTCACTCGGGGTCGGCGAGCAATGAAGATTTATTTTGTTAAAAGGGGAACGCAACAGTTCTCGTGGGCCCCGAGGGAGTGTGGCGGACACCAGCGGCCAAGTCTCCTCACGTGCCTGTCTTATGATTCTGCTGAGCCGCGCATCGGTCCGCTAGGTCCCGCACAAGCCTCTGCAATGTAGGAATGGCGCATGCGCGGGAATTTGAGTGGATCGCGCATTGGGGGAGGCGGTTGTGCAGGAGGTAGTGTGGCTTCGGGGGGGGGGAACATTGGTGCCCGCGTGCGTTTGTGTGTGTGAGTGAGAGTGTCAGCGTGAAAGAGTGTGAGTGTGTGTGTGTGCGCGTGTTAGTGACAATGAGTGTGAAATTCTGGCCTCTTGCGCATCCCGATTTCCATCGCTCCGCCATTGGCGACCGCGCCAGGGCCCCGAGCTCTGGAATTCCCTCCCTAAACCTCTCTGCCTCTCTCTCTCCTCCTTTAAGATGCTCCTTAAAACCGACCTCTTTGACCCAGCTTTTGGTCACCTGTCCCTAATATCTCCTTATGTGGCTCGGTGTCAAATTTTTTCTTAGAATGCTCCTGTGAAGCGCCTTGGGACGTTTTACTACGTTAAAGGCGCTATATAAATACAAGTTGTTGTTGTTGGCGTGAGTGAGTGAGTGAGTGTGCGCACGTGTGAGAGTCAGTATCCAATGAATCCATTTTTTTGAAGTGCAGTCACTGTTGTAATGTAGGCAAACGCCAAATTGCGCACAGCAAGCTCCCGCAAACAGCAATGTGATAATGACCAGATCATCTGTTTTTAGTGATGTTGGTTGAGGGATAAATATTGGCCCTAGGACACCGGGGAGAACTCCCCCCTGCTCTTCTTCCAATAGTGGCCGTGGGATCTTTTACGTCCACCCGAGAGAGCAGACGGGGCCTCGGGTTTAACGTCTCATCCCGAAAGACGGCCCCTCCGACAGTGCGGCGCTCCCTCAGTACCGCCCCTCCGACAGTGCGGCGCTCCCTCAGTACTGCCCCTCCAACAGTGCGGCGCTCCCTCAGCACTGCCCCTCCGACAGTGCGGCGCTCCCTCAGTACTGCCCCTCCGACAGTGCGGCGCTCCCTCAGCACTTGCCCCTCCAACAGTGCGGCGCTCCCTCAGTACCGCCCCTCCGACAGTGCGGCGCTCTCTCAGTACTGCCCGTCCGACAGTGCGGCGCTCCCTCAGTACCGCCCCCCGATAGTGCGGCGCTCCCTCAGTACCGTCCCTCCGACAGTGCGGCGCTCCCTCAATACCGCCCCTCTGACAGTGCGGCGCTCCCTCAGTACCGCCCCTCCGACAGTGCGGCGCTCCCTCAGTACTGCCCCTCCGACAGTGCGGCGCTCCCTCAGCACTGCCCCTCCGACAGTGCGGCGCTCCCTCAGCACTGCCGCTCCGACAGTGCGGCGCTCACCCAGTACCGCCCCTCCGACAGTGCGGCGCTCCCCCAGTACCGCCCCTCCGACAGTGCGGCGCTCCCTCAGTACCGCCCCTCCGACAGTGCGGCGCTCCCTCAGTACCGCCCCTCCGACAGTGCGGCGCTCCCCCAGTACCGCCCCTCCGACAGTAGCTGAACAATTATGCGGCCTCTCCCATTCCAGATCGTAGCGGGAGGCCCCAAGGCGGATGGAAAGGATAGAAGAACATTCGGGCTGCCTGTCTCAGCCCCTGACCCAGGCCACCCGGGGCCGGGAATCTCCCGAAACCCCTTTTGAAGGTTTAGCAAAACCGTGCTGCACCCACAGTACCCGCCCCCCCCCGGCCCCCGCCTCACGCACAGCGCTCCCCGCGGGCAATGCTCGCCGAGACTTCATGAACGAACAAAACTCAGAACGGACAGAGAAAGCACTACGGTAAACTTTAAGAAACACAACGCCACAATTGTTCAACGAAAGACAGGCTGATGAGTGCGCTCCAGCCACGGAGGCAAGCGAACGCCTTCGGGGGCGGGAAGGGGTCAGTTCGGGGACGCTCCCAATCTCGCTCTGCGACGGGGAGTCTGGGAATCGTCGATCCAGAGGCTGCAGGGGGGCCACTCGGACGGTCGTCACGAAAACGCAACACAGCGGGACAGTACAGACACATCTGGCCCAGACGGGCTTGGCGCTGGCCCAGACTGCGGCTCCTCTACCGAATCTGGAGATAGGGGAAAGAGGCAAGGTTAGGATCGGGCAAAGCGGCTGGTTAAAAGGTGGGCGGCGGAGGAGCTGACGAGTCTGACGCAAGAAAACTACTAGGCACGTGGTCTAAGCGTTCAACTAAGCTTTAATCAACTGTTTTCCAACATGATCGAGTTGTGTCCTTCACTGGTTCCTGTTAAAGAATGTCCTGACAAGCTGGGCCCATGCCCGAATATTATACTCTCCCTGGACAGCGCCACCCACAGGCCGCCCAATATTATTGCCTAAGTCATTTCCACATGAATGACCAGATTCATGTCAGAGTCCTTTGTTAAAGGTGCTGCGATCACGAAGCACAGCCCTTATCGTCAGTGCTGACCCCTGTCAATACTGACACACTGCCGGGGACTCCCTGTAAATACTGACACACTCCTCGGGGACCCCCGTCAATACTGACACACTGCCGTGGACCCCCTGTAAATACTGACACATTCCCGGGGACCCCCGTCAATACTGACACACTCCCCGGGGACCCCCGTCAATACTGACACACTCCCTGGGGAACCCCGTCAATACTGACACACTGCCGGGGACCCCCTGTAAATACTGACACACTCCCCGGGGACCCCCTGTAAATACTGACACACTCCCGGGGGACCCCCGTCAATACTGACACACTCCCCGGGGACCCCCTGTAAATACTGACACACTCCCCGGGGGCCCCCTGTAAATACTGACACACTCCCGGGGGACCCCCGTCAATACTGACACACTCCCTGGGGACCCCCTGTAAATACTGACACACTGCCGGGGACCCCCTGTAAATACTGACACAGTCCCGTGGACCCCCTGTAAATACTGACACACTCCCAGTGACTGCCTGTAAATACTGACACACTCCCGGGGACCCCCTGTAAATACTGACACACTCCCAGTGACTGCCTGTAAATACTGACACACTGCCGGGGACCCCCTGTAAATACTGACACACTCCCGGGGACCCCCTGTAAATACTGACACACTCCCGGGACCCCCTGTAATTACTGACACACTCCCCGGGGACCCCCTGTAAATACTGACACACTCCCGGGGACCCCCTGTAAATACTGACACACTCCCGGGGACTCCCCTGTAAATACTGACACACCGCCGGGGACCCCCTGTAAATACTGACACACTCCCCGGGGACCCCCTGTAAATACTGACACACTCCCGGGGACCCCCTGTAAATACTGACACACTGCCGGGGACCCCCTGTAAATACTGACACACTCCCGGGGACCCCCTGTAAATACTGACACACTCCCGGGGACCCCCTGTAAATACCGACACACTCCCGGGGACCCCCTATAAATACTGACACACTCCCCGGGGACCCCCTGTAAATACTGACACACTCCCCGGGGACCCCCTGTAAATACTGACACACTCCCGGGGACCCCCTGTAAATAGTGACACACTCCTTGAGACCCCCTGTAAATACTGACACACTCCCCGGGGACCCCCTGTAAATACTGACACACTCCCGGGGACCCCTGTAAATACTGACACACTCCCCGGGACCCCCTGTAAATACAGAGACCCTCCCTCAGTACTGGCACCAGGGGAGTGTCGGGCCTGGATTATGGTGATCGTATCTCTGGAGTGTGGGCTCGAACCCACCACTTTCTGACTCGGAGGGGAAGGAGCGGGGAGGTTCATTCTTACGCCCACTTACCGTATACTTGTCCCATTTTTTTTCCGGATCGTAGGGTTCCCAACGACTCGCCGGGAAAATGTGTTTGTTCTTCTCGTACCAGCTTCTGAGGACCACCTTGCCAGCGTGAGACTTGAAGGGGGGGGGGAAATAATCATTTTTAATATGTTAAAAGAGAAATGGGCTCTATTTTCCTTTATTACAAGAAAGACTCGCATTTCTCCGGCGCCTTTCACCACCTCAGGACGTCCCAAAGCGCTTCACAGCCAATGAAGGACTTTTTTTGAAGTGTGGTCACTGTTGTAATGTGGGAAACGCGGCTGCCAATTTGAGCACAGCAAGCTCCCACAAACAGCAATGTGATAATGACCAGATCATCTGTTTTTAGTGATGTTGGTTGAGGGATAAATATTGGCCCCAGGACACCGGGGAGAACTCCCCCCTGCTCTTCTTCCAATAGTGGCCGTGGGATCTTTTACATCCACCTGAGAGGGCAGACGGGGCCTCGGGTTTAACGTCTCATCCTGAAAGATGGCACCTCAGACAGTGCGGCGCTCCCTCAGTACTGCCCCTCCGACAGTGCGGCGCTCCCTCAGTACCGCCCCTCCGACAGTGCCGCGCTCCCTCAGTATCGCCCCTCCGACAGTGCGGCGCTCCCTCAGTACCGCCCCTCCGACAGTGCGGCGCTCCCTCAGTACCGCCCCTCCGACAGTGCGGCGCTCCCTCAGTACCGCCCCTCCGACAGTGCGGCGCTCCCTCAGTACCGCCCCTCCGACAGTGCGGCGCTCCCTCAGTACCGCCCCTCCGACAGTGCCGCGCTCCCTCAGTATCGCCCCTCCGACAGTGCGGCGCTCCCTCAGTACCGCCCCTCCGACAGTGCGGGGCTCCCTCAGTACCGCCCCTCCGACAGTGCGGCGCTCCCTCAGTACCGCCCCTCCGACAGTGCGGGGCTCCCTCAGTACCGCCCCTCCGACAGTGCGGCGCTCCCTCAGTACCGCCCCTCCGACAGTGCGGCGCTCCCTCAGTACCGCCCCTCCGACAGTGCGGCGCTCCCTCAGTACCGCCCCTCCGACAGTGCGGCGCTCCCTCAGTACCGCCCCTCCGACAGTGCGGGGCTCCCTCAGTACCGCCCCTCCGACAGTGCGGCGCTCACTCAGTACCGCCCCTCCGACAGTGCGGCGCTCCCTCAGTACCGCCCCTCCGACAGTGCGGCGCTCCCTCAGTACCGCCCCTCCGACAGTGCGGCGCTCCCTCAGTGCCGCCCCTCCGACAGTGCGGCGCTCCCTCAGTACCGCCCCTCCGACAGTGCGGAGCTCCCTCAGTGCCGCCCCTCCGACAGTGCGGCGCTCCCTGAGTACCGCCCCTCCGACAGTGCGGCGCTCCCTCAGTGCCGCCCCTCCGACAGTGCGGCGCTCCCTCAGTACCGCCCCTCCGACAGTGCGGCGCTCCCTCAGTGCCGCCCCTCCGACAGTGCGGCGCTCCCTCAGTACCGCCCCTCCGACAGTGCGGCGCTCCCTCAGTGCCGCCCCTCCGACAGTGCGGCGCTCCCTCAGTACCGCCCCTCCGACAGTGCGGCGCTCCCTCAGTACCGCCCCTCCGACAGTGCGGCGCTCCCTCAGTACCGCCCCTCCGACAGTGCGGCGCTCCCTCAGTACCGCCCCTCCGACAGTGCGGCGCTCCCTCAGTACCGCCCCTCCGACAGTGCGGCGCTCCCTCAGTACCGCCCCTCCGACAGTGCGGCGCTCCCTCAGTACCGCCCCTCCGACAGTGGGGACCCAGCGCTGCAGCCAACTGCGGGTTTGACGTACCTCGTCTTTCTCCACCGTCGCATCGCTCAGCAAGCGGACGTCTTCGTGAACATCGAAGCTGAACAGAGGTCCTGCGAAGGGTGGGGTTGGGGGGGAAAGGAAGAGTGGAAGAAGGGACAGGATTTACCAAGGACACACCAAGCCCAGCGCCGTTACCCTCCCGCGCGCCCCCCTCGATAGGATCTCCAATCTGCTCACAGCGCGGGATGAGGAAAAGGTCATTGGGGTCCCAGCCGAAGTGGGGTCCCTTCACTGCCCACCCCCTCACCGCACCCCCCTCAACTCCCAGCCTGGCATCCGGGACTGCCCCTGCCCCCAACGGGTACCTCGAGCCAAATGCTGATGGTCCTGTGTCGGCTGGCTCAAAGCCTGGAGGGGGAGTTGGGGGGGTCTGGAACCCACCACCTTCTGGGTCAGAGGTGTGGGGAGGGGGACGGCAGCAACTTTGTTGGAAAGGGAGAGAAAAGTGAGCAAGTTGTGCTGAATCTGGACAAAACGCCAGCTGGAGTATTGCGTCCAATTCTGGGCACCCGCACTTTTAGGAAGGATATGAAGGTCTTGGAGAGGGTGCAGAGGAGATTGACCAGAATGGTTCCAGGGATGAGGGAGTTCAGTGATGTGGAGAGACTGGAGAAGCTGGGATTGTTCTCCTTAGAGCAGAGAAGGTTAAGGGGAGATTGACCAGAATGGTACCAGGGATGAGGGACTTCAGTGATGTGGAGAGACTGGAGAAGCTGGGGTTGTTCTCCTTAGAGCAGAGAAGGTTAAGGGGAGATTGACCAGAATGGTACCAGGGATGAGGGACTTCAGTGATGTGGAGAGACCAGAGAAGCTGGGATTGTTCTCCTTGGAGCAGAGAAGGTTAAGGGGAGATTTGATAGAGGTGTTTAAAATCACGAAGGGTATAGATAGAACCAGAGGCGACACGAGGAAAACTTTTTTACGCAGCGAGTGGTTAGGATCTGGAATGCGCTGCCTGATAGGGCGGTGGAGGCAGATTCAATAGTAGCCTTTGAAAGGGAATTGGAGAAATACTGGAAGGAGAAAAATTGTAGGGATATGGGGAAAGAGCGGGGTGCGGTGGGGGGGAGTGGGACTAACTGGATTGCTCTTCGAACGTGCTGGCACAGACTGGATGGGCTGAATGGCCTCCTTCAGTGCCGGACTAGTCTTTGATTCTGTGAAAAGGATTCCTTTTCCACAGAGCTCGCTTACACGGAAGACCTTTAAACAGGGCGGCAGGAGACGGTTCAGGACACGGGTCACGGTGCAGAGCCACGCGCTATTCGTTAGAGAAACAGGGGGGTGGGGGGTGACTCACCACTTTTGCCTCTCGCTTTGGTCACGATGAAATCGTAGAAGGTGTGATGCTGTGGAAGCAAAGGAGCAGTCACTGAGACAGGCTTTACAGGCGCAGGAGACATCCTGCCATCTTCCACCACGATATAGATTGTGATATCGGGATGAGACATCAAACCCGAGCCCCCCCGTCTGCCATCTCAGGTGGACGTAAAAGATCCCACGGCCACTATTGGAAGAAGAGCAGGGTGGGGGGAGTTCTCCCCGGTGTCCTGGGGCCAATATTTATCCCTCAACCAACATCACTAAAAACATCTTCGGCAGCACCTCCCAAACCCGCGACCTTAGTGGCAGGAGGCAGAGGGTGATGGTCGACGGTTGTTTTTGTGACTGGAAGCCTGTGTCCAGTGGTGTACCGCAGGGATCGGTGCTGGGTCCTTTGCTGTCTGTAGTGTACATTAATGGGCAACACGGTGGCATAGTGGTTAGCACTGTTGCCTCACAGCGCCAGGGACCCGGGTTCGAATCCGGCCTCGGGTGACTGTCTGTGTGGAGTTTGCACATTCTCCCCGTGTCTGCGTGGGTTTCCTCCGGGTGCTCCGGTTTCCTCCCACAGTCCAAAGATGTGCGGGTTAGGTTGATTTGGCTATGATAAATTGACCCTTAGTGTTAGGGAGGATTAAATACGTGGGGTTATGGGGATAGGGTGGGATATGTGTCGGTGCAGGCTCGATGGGCCGAAATGGCCTCTATCTGCACTGTGGGGATTCTGTGTAATGATTTAGATATGAATGTAGGAGGTATGATCAGTAAGTTCGCAGATGACACGAAAATTGGTGGGGTGGTAAATAGCGAGGAGGGAAGCCTCAGGCTACAGGACAAGATAGACGGGTTGGTCAGATGGGCAGAACAGTGGCAAATGGAATTTAACCCTGAAAAGTGTGAGGTGATGCATTTTGGGAGGACTAACAAGGCAAGGGAATACACAATGAATGGTAGGACCCGAGGAAGGACAGAGGATCAGAGGGACCTTGGTGTGCATGTACATAGATCCCTGAAGGCAGCAGGACAGGTAGATAAGGTGGTTAAAAAGGCATATGGGATACTTGCCTTCATTAGCCGAGGCATAGAATATAAGAGCAGGGAGGTTATGATGGAGCTGTACAAAACGCTAGTTAGGCCACAGCTGGAATACTGTGTGCAGTTCTGGTCGCCACACTATAGGAGGGATGTGATTGCATTGGAGAGGGTGCAGAGGAGATTCACCAGGATGTTACCTGGGCTGGAGCGCTTCAGCTATGAAGAGAGACTGGACAGGCTGGGGTTGTTTTCCTTAGAGCAGAGAAGGCTGAGGGGGGGGGAACCTGATTGAGGTGTACAAAATTATGAGGGGCATAGATAGGGGAGATAGAAAGGAACTTTTCCCCTGAGTAGAGGGGTCAATAACCAGGGGGCATAGTTTCAAGGTAAGGGGCAGGAGGTTTAGAGGGGATTTGAGGAAAAACTTTTTCACCCAGAGGGTGGTTGGAATCTGGAACTCACTGCCTGAAAGGCAGGAACCCTCACAACATTCAAGAAGCATTTAGATGAGCACTTGAAACGCCATAGCATACAAGGCTACGGACCAAGTGCTGGAAAATGGGATTAGAATAGACAGGGCTTGATGGCCAGCACGGACACGATGGGCCAAAGGGCTTCTTTCTGTGCTGTATAACTCTATGACTAGCTCACTACAGTGAGACGTTCCCCCTCCATCTCACTACAGTGTGACGTTCACCCTCCATCTCACTACAGTGAGACGTTCACCCTCCATCTCACTACAGGGAGACGTTCACCCTCCATCTCACTACAGTGTGACGTTCACCCTCCATCTCACTACAGTGACGTTCACCCTCCATCTCACTACAGTGAGACGTTCACCCTCCATCTCACTACAGGGAGACGTTCACCCTCCATCTCACTACAGGGAGACGTTCACCCTCCATCTCACTACAGGGAGACGTTCACCCTCCATCTCACTACAGTGAGACGTTCACCCTCCATCTCACTACAGTGAGACGTTCACCCTCCATCTCACTACAGTGAGACGTTCACCCTCCATCTCACTACAGGGAGACGTTCACCCTCCATCTCACTACAGGGAGACGTTCACCCTCCATCTCACTACAGGGAGACATTCACCCTCCATCTCACTACAGTAGGACGTTCACCCTCCATCTCACTACAGTAGGACGTTCACCCTCCATCTCACTACAGTGTGATGTTCACCCTCCATCTCACTACAGTAGGACGTTCACCCTCCATCTCACTACAGGGAGACGTTCACCCTCCATCTCACTACAGTGAGACGTTCACCCTCCATCTCACTACAGTAGGACGTTCACCCTCCATCTCACTACAGTGTGACGTTCACCCTCCATCTCACTACAGTAGGACGTTCACCCTCCATCTCACTACAGGGAGACGTTCACCCTCCATCTCACTACAGTAGGACGTTCACCCTCCATCTCACTACAGTGAGTCATTCACCCTCCATCTCACTACAGTGAGACGTTCACCCTCCATCTCACTACAGGGAGACGTTCACCCTCCATCTCACGACAGTGAGACATTCACCCTCCATCTCACGAGTGAGGTGTTTCCCCCTCCCCTCTCCGACAATCTTGCTAGTGAAGACCTCCCACTGTTTGCTCGGCCCGGAGATATGCACAGTAGTCACAGCCTGCCGCGTGCAACAGATGCATGCGGGTAACGCTGAATTTTAAGGCAGTTCGCGCCGTATAAATAGAGCTGGCAGAATAGACAACGGCAGAGGACTGGGGGCAGGGGGTGCGAAGTTAGGACGCGTTCCGAGGGTGGCAGAAGGAATTAAGAATGGGGGGCTTACAAGGGGGCACATATTTACCATCGCCACATGAAAACTGAAGGGGAGGATGGATGGAGGGTGTTTACAAAGTGCAGTCCTCTGCCACAAACTGTCTCTCAATCAGAGAATATTACAGCACAGAGGAAGGCAATTCAGCCCATCGCGCCTGTGCTAGCTCTCTCAAAGAACAGGGTGGGATATTACAGGGTATGGGGAGTGAGGGGGAGAGTGGGATTAGACTGGGTGGGATATTAAAGGGTGCGGGGAGTGAGGGGGAGAGTGGGATTAGACTGGGTGGGATATTAAAGGGTGCGGGGAGTGAGGGGAGAGTGGGATTAGACTGGGTGGGATATTAAAGGGTGTGGGGAGTGAGGGGGAGAGTGGGATTAGACTGGGTGGGATATTAAAGGGTGCGGGGAGCGAGGGGGAGAGTGGGATTAGACTGGGTGGGATATTAATGGGTGCGGGGAGCGAGGGGGAGAGTGGGATTAGACTGGGTGGGATATTAAAGGGTGCGGGGAGCGAGGGGAGAGTGGGATTAGACTGGGTGGGATATTAAAGGGTGCGGGGAGCGAGGGGGAGAGTGGGATTAGACTGGGTGGGATATTAATGGGTGCGGGGAGCGAGGGGGAGAGTGGGATTAGACTGGGTGGGATATTAAAGGGTGCGGGGAGCGAGGGATTAGAAAATGCCTATGAAAGGGTCAGCATGGGCCGAATGACCTCCTCCTGTGCTGTGTCATTCTGTGATTGCCTCCCAGCGAGCCCTTGCTGGAGATGAGCGCGATGTAGACAGGACTGGGGAGGGCGTTGGGCCACCTCGTACCTTCCTCTGGCACACCTCACGCACGACAGAGAGCGAGTGCGAGGGCCCCGCGCGGGACACGGCGACACGGGCGTTACAAAATGGGGGCCTCTCGCGACCGGGATCGGGGAGCCCTCGGGGGGAAATCTGGATGATGGGACCCTCGGTGGAACGGGAGTCGACACAATTCCTTCATTACGCAGTCTGACCGGTGTTCGAACCGCCCCCGGTGAGACACTTACATGCGGAATAATCAGGTCTTCTTTGATGTACATAAGCTGCTCAACTCCCGCAGACCTGTGGACAGAACAGTGTCGACATTTTAGGGAGCTCTGTGTTTCCAGCATTGTTATGAAAAACTTCCAGGACAGATTTGCAGCGACCGTACAGCACAGAAACAGGCCGTTCGGCCCCTCTGCTCCGTGCCGGTGTTTCTGCTCCACACCAGCCTCCTCCCGCCCCCTCTTCATCTCACCCCATCACCATCTCCTTCTATTCCTTTCTCCCTCATGTGTTTATCCAGCTTCCCCCTTTCAATGCATCGACACTATTCGCCTCGACCACTCCCTGTGGGAGCGAGTTCCACATTCTCACCACTCTCTGGGGAAAGAAGTTTCTCCTGAATTCCCGATTGGATTTATCAGTGACTATCTTATATTGATGGCCCCTAGTTCTGGTCTTTCCCACAAGTGGAAACATCTTCTCTACGTCTACCCTATCGAACTCCTTCATAATCTTAAAGACCACTATCGGGTCGCCCCTCAGCCTTCTCTTTTCTAGAGAAAAGAGCCCCAGCCTGTTCAATCTTTCCTGATTGTTAAAACCTCCCAGTTCTGGTATCATGCTTGTAAATGATACTTAAAAAGGGAATTAAGGGTCATGGAATAAAGTCAGGTAGATGGAATTAAGACACAGATCAGCCATGATCTCATTGAATGCGGAACAGGCTCGAGGGGCTGAATGGCCTCCTCCTGCTCCTACCTAAATATTTTTTGCACCTTCTCCAGTGCCTCTATACACTTTTTTGTGATATGGAGACCAGAACTGTGCACAGTCCTCCAGGTGTGGTCTAACCATGGTATACGGAGACCAGAACTGTGCACAGTGCTGCAAGTGTGGTCTAACCAAGGTATATGGAGACCAGAACTGTGCACAGTGCTCCAAGTGTGGTCTAAACAAGGTATATGGAGACCAGAACTGTGCACAGTGCTCCAGGTGCGGTCTAAACAAGGTATATGGAGACCAGAACTGTGCACAGTGCTCCAGGTGTGGTCTAAACAAGGTATATGGAGACCAGAACTGTGCACAGTGCTCCAGGTGTGGTCTAAACAAGGTATATGGAGACCAGAACTATGCACAGTGCTCCAAGTGTGGTCTAACCAGAGTATATGGAGACCAGAACTGTGCACAGTGCTCCAAGTGTGATATGGAGACCAGAACTGTGCACAGTGCTCCAAGTGTGATGTGGAGACCAGAACTGTGTACAGTGCTCCAAGTGTGATATGGAGTCCAGAACTGTGCACAGTGCTCCCAGTGTGATGTGGAGACCAGAACTGTGCACAGTGCTCCAAGTGTGATATGGAGACCAGAACTGTGCACAGTGCTCCAAGTGTGATATGGAGACCAGAACTGTGCACAGTGCTCCAAGTGTGATCTGGGGACCAGAACTGTGCACAGTGCTCCAAGTGTGATATGGAGACCAGAACTGTGCACAGTGCTCCAAGTGTGATATGGAGACCAGAACTGTGCACAGTGCTCCAAGTGTGATATGGAGACCAGAACTGTGCACGGTGCTCCAAGTGTGATATGGAGACCAGAACTGTGCACAGTGCTCCAGGTGTGGTCTAACCAAGGTTGGATACAAGTTTAAGGTCTCTGCTTTTGAATTCTATCCCTCTGGCGATGAGTCCCTGTGCTTTGGCTGCACTTTGGATGGCTTTGATCATGTGTGTTGCTACTTTGAATGACTCGTCAATCTGCACCCCCGAGATCCCCGTATCCCTAAATCCGAGATTTCCCAATGTTACCTAAGTTCGCTGAAATCTTTTCGCAGGATCTCGAGGCCCTTCTGCAGGAACTGTTGGATCGTGTTGCCTTTCTTCATCTGTGTAGGAAACAAAGAGGAAGGAGATGACAACTGTGGTAGGAGAGGACACAACCACCCCTCCACAACGCAAAATCGTCGAGCAGAAACTGATGGCCAAGTTCCGCACCCATGAGGATGGCCTCAACAGGGATCTTGGGTTCATGTCACGCTACATGTAACCCCACCTGACGTAGAGTCATCCAGACTCGAGTCGTCGTTGGCTTGTTCTCTCTGCACAGATGCGGCCGGACCTGCTGTGATTTCCAGCAAAAAAAGTTTTTTGTTTTCCATACAGACCCCAGCATCTCCCACATTGACCCCCTTGTGACCCCACCTCATTGTCTTTGATGTCATGTTTTCCTGACTGACCTGTCTGGACACCATCCACACCTTTTGATTGCTGTGATTATCTCTCTGCCGAGGTGTGATAAAGGGCAGTTAGAAAGATTAACTGCAGTCACCTGGCAGTGTTCTCTGACTATATATGCTGTGCCTATATGCATATCTTCACTTCACCTGACGAAGGAGCAGCGCTCCGAAAGCTTGTGATTTCAAATAAAGCTGTTGGACTATAACCTGGTGTTGTGCGACTTCTCACATGTCTCTCTTGAGAGCGAGTGCGCAAAACAGCGAGCTGTATTATCACTGGCCGGGTGGCACAGTGTACCCAGTGTGGGCAGTGCCAACGCGGGAGGGGAGGAGAAATCGCCGGGTTTCAAACGTGCTCCAGCTGCCTCACTGCCAACATGTGCCGCCAAACAGCACGATCCCAGACCCTCCCCACCCAGCCCCGGGTCTGTGCAGGGCTGGCTTAATCACAGCCGCACTGGCAGGAGAAGAAAACAAAGACTCCCATTTCTCCGGCGCCTTTCACCACCTCAGGACGTCCCAAAGCGCTTCACAGCCAATGAAGGACTTTTTTTTGAAGTGTGGTCACTGTTGTAATGTAGGAAACGCGGCAGCCAATTTGCGCACAGCAAGCTTCCACAAACAGCAATGTGGTAGGGTAGTTGGTAGCACCCTCGCCTCTGAGTCAGAAGGTTGTGGGTTTACCTCCTACTCCAGAGACTCGAGCACAAAAATCTAGGCTGCACTCCCTCAGTACTGAGGGAGCGCCGCACTGTCGGAGGGGCGGCACTGAGGGAGCGCCGCACTGTGGGAGGGGCAGTACTGAGGGAGCGCCGCACTGTGGGAGGGGCAGTACTGAGGGAGCGCCGCACTGTCGGAGGGGCAGTACTGAGGGAGCGCCGCACTGTCGGAGGGGCGGTACTGAGGGAGCGCCGCACTGTCGGAGGGGCGGTACTGAGGGAGCGCCGCACTGTGGGAGGGGCGGTACTGAGGGAGCGCCGCACTGTCGGAGGGGCGGTACTGAGGGAGCGCCGCACTATCGGAGGGGCGGTACTGAGGGAGCGCCGCACTGTGGGAGGGGCGGTACTGAGGGAGCGCCGCACTGTCGGAGGGGCAGTACTGAGGGAGCGCCGCACTGTCGGAGGGGCGGTACTGAGGGAGCGTCGCACTGTCGGAGGGGCGGTACTGAGGGAGCGCCGCACTGTCGGAGGGGCGGTACTGAGGGAGCGTCGCACTGTCGGAGGGGCGGTACTGAGGGAGTGCCGCACTGTCGGAGGGGGCGGTACTGAGGGAGCGCCGCACTGTCGGAGGGGCAGTACTGAGGGAGCGCCGCACTGTTGGAGGGGCAGTACTGAGGGAGTGCCCCACTGTCAGAGGGGCAATACTGAGGGAACGCCGCACTGTCGGAGGGGCGGTACTGAGGGAGCGCCGCACTGTCGGAGGGGCGGTACTGAGGGAGCACCGCACTGTCGGAGGTGTCGTCTAATGAGACGTTAAACCCGAGGCCCCGTCTGCCCTCTCAGGTGGATGTAAAAGATCCCACGGCCACTATTGGAAGAAGAGCAGGGGGGAGTTCTCCCCGGTGTCCTGGGGCCCAATATTTATCCCTCAACCAACATCGCTAAAAACAGATAATCCGGTCATTTATCACATTGCTGTTTGTGGGAGCTTGCTGTGTGCTGCGTTCTCCACATTACAACAGTGACCACACTTCAAAAAAAGTCCTTCATTGGCTTTGAAGCGCTTTGGGATGTCCGGTGGTCGTGAAAGGTGCTGGAGAGATGCAAGACTTTTTTTTAGATCATCCAATCCCATATCCGCTCCGTCACCGAGACCGCCTATTCCACCTCCGTAACATCGCCCGACTCCGCCCCTGCCTCAGCTCGTCCGCTGCTGAAACCCTCATCCCTGTTGGTCTATAACCTGGTGTTGTGCGACTTCTCTCATTTGTCCACAATAATCCAAGTCAGGAGTGTGATGGAATACGCTCCACTTGCGTGGATGAGTTGCAGCTCCAACAACACTCAAGAAGCTCGACACCATCCAGGACAAAGCAGCCCGCTTGATCGGCACCCCATCCACCACCTTAAACACTCACTCCCTCCACCACCGGCGTACCGTGGCTGCAGTGTGCACCATCTACAAGATGCACTGCAGCAACTCGCCAAGGCTTCTCCGGCAGCACCTCCCAAACCCGTGACCTCTTCCACCTAGAAGGACAAGGGCAGCAGGCGCACGGGAACACCACCACCTCCAAGCTCCCCTCCGAGTCACACACCATCCCGACTTAGAAATATATCGGCCGTTCCTTCATCGTCGCTGGGTCAAAATCCTGGAACTCCCTCCCTAACAGCGCTGTGGGAGCACCTTCACCACACGGACTGCAGCGGTTCAAGAAGGCGGCTCACCACCACCTTCTCAAGGGCAATTAGGGATGGGCAATAAATGCTGGGCCTCGCCAGCGACGCCCGCATCTCGCGAATGAATAAATTGAAGAAAAAAAAATCACCCTGGTCTTCACGTTTGTTTCCCCGCCCCCCACACACTCAATCAACAACTACCCGTTATCGGGGGACTTTGACGCGCAAAGACGTTCCGAGGCGCTTCACGGAGGCAGGAGGAACGACAGGGACCGAGCCCAAGGAGAGGTTGGGAGGGGTAGACGGGAAACCTTGGTCACAGAGGCGGGTTTTAAGGAGGGGCCTAAAGGAGGAGTGAGAGGCGGAGAGGTTTAGGGAGCGGATTCCAGAGGGTGGGAGGTCCACCGAGGCACAAGGGGCCAGAGACATTCACCCCTCCACGCCCACTCAGACCTCACCGTCCTCGGCCTCGTGCATTGTTCCACGGAAGCTCAGCGTAAGTTTGAGGAACAGCACCTCATCTTTCGATTAGGCACTTTACAGCCCTCTGGACTCAACATAGAGTTCAACAATTTCAGACCATAACCTCGGCCCCCATCATATATATATACATTTTATCCACACTTTTGGTCCGTGCCTTTTTTCCTTTTTTTTTTCTCTCTCCCCCACTACGGCAGCTGTCTCTCATTCTGCCAGCATTTCACACCTCACCTTTTGTTTCTTAACCTGTCCCATTACCATCTCGTCTTGCCTTGAGCATCTCTTAATGTCTCTACTTACCATAGTTATTCCTCCCCCCCAGCCTCCCCCTCGCATTTTTATGTTTCATTTCCTGCTCTTTTCTCAGTTCTGACGAAGGGTTTCGACCTGAAGCGTTAACTCTGTTTCTCTCTCCACGGATGTTGCCTGGCCTGCTGAGTTTTTCCAGCGTTTTCTGTTGTTGCAGGAACAGAGAGTTTGGGGAGGTGAAGAGTATGGAGCTGGAGGAGGTTACAAAGCACTGATGAAGCCTTGTCTTCACTGCCTTGCTCCTCCCTACCTCGAAATTTCTCCAGCTTGCTTCTTCCACTCTTCTGACTCTGGTTTGCCGTGCACCCCTCCCTCCTCCTTCCCCACCAACTCTGGGACCTGTGCTGGTACCTCCCACTACACTGTCCCATCAAACACTCCCAGGGCAGGTACAGCACGGGTTAGATACAGAGTAAAGCTCCCTCTACACTGTCCCAATCAAACACTCCCAGGGCAGGTACAGCACGGGTTAGATACAGAGTAAAGCTCCCACTACACTGTCCCATCAAACACTCCCAGGGCAGGTACA
>JASTWF010001068.1:82015-125846 GCA_030390025.1 Squalus acanthias | reverse complement strand
CCCACCTGTTCATACTGAGAATCCCCGGGCAAGGCCAGCCAGAGTGTGGACACACCCCGGGGAAAAGAGGAGGAGAGCGGGGACACCCTGTCTCAAAACACACCCCACCTGTTCATACTGAGAATCCCCGGGCAAGGCCCAAGGCCCAGAGTGTGGACACACCCCGGGGAAAAGAGGAGGAGAGCGGAGACACCCTGTCTCAAAACACACCCCACCTGTTCATACTGAGAATCCCCGGGCAAGGCCCAAGGCCCAGAGTGTGGACACACCCCGGGGGAAAAGAGGAGGAGAGCGGGGACACCCTGTCTCAAAACACACCCCACCTGTTCATACTGAGAATCCCCGGGCAAGGCCCAAGGCCCAGAGTGTGGACACACCCGGGGAAAAGAGGAGGAGAGCGGGGACACCCTGTCTCAAAACACACCCCACCTGTTCATACTGAGAATCCCCGGGCAAGGCCCAAGTCCCAGAGTGTGGACACACCCCGGGGAAAAGAGGAGAGCGGGGACACCCTGTCTCAAAACACACCCCACCTGTTCATACTGAGAATCCCCGGGCAAGGCCCAAGGCCCAGAGTGTGGACACACCCCGGGGGAAAAGAGGAGGAGAGCGGGGACACCCTGTCTCAAAACACACCCCACCTGTTCATACTGAGAATCCCCGGGCAAGGCCCAAGGCCCAGAGTGTGGACACACCCCGGGGAAAAGAGGAGGAGAGCGGAGACACCCTGTCTCAAAACACACCCCACCTGTTCATACTGAGAATCCCCGGGCAAGGCCCAAGGCCCAGAGTGTGGACACACCCCGGGGAAAAGAGGAGGAGAGCGGGACACCCTGTCTCAAAACACACCCCACCTGTTCATACTGAGAATCCCCGGGCAAGGCCCAAGGCCCAGAGTGTGGACACACCCCGGGGGAAAAGAGGAGGAGAGCGGGGACACCCTGTCTCAAACACACATCACCTGTTCATACTGAGAATCCCCGGGCAAGGCCCAAGACCCAGAGTGTGGACACACCCCGGGGAAAAGAGGAGGAGAGCGGGGACACCCTGTCTCAAAACACACCCCACCTGTTCATACTGAGAATCCCCGGGCAAGGCCCAAGGCCCAGAGTGTGGACACACCCCGGGGAAAGAGGAGGAGAGCGGGGACACCCTGTCTCAAAACACACCCCACCTGTTCATACTGAGAATCCCCGGGCAAGGCCCAAGGCCCAGAGTGTGGACACACCCCGGGGAAAAGAGGAGGAGAGCGGGGACACCCTGTCTCAAAACACACCCCACCTGTTCATACTGAGAATCCCCGGGCAAGGCCCAAGGCCCAGAGTGTGGACACACCCCGGGGAAAAGAGGAGGAGAGCGGGGACACCCTGTCTCAAAACACACCCACCTGTTCATACTGAGAATCCCCGGGCAAGGCCAAGGCCCAGAGTGTGGACACACCCCGGGGAAAAGAGGAGGAGAGCGGGGACACCCTGTCTCAAAACACACCCCACCTGTTCATACTGAGAATCCCCGGGCAAGGCCCAAGGCCCAGAGTGTGGACACACCCCGGGGAAAAGAGGAGGAGAGCGGAGACACCCTGTCTCAAAACACACCCCACCTGTTCATACTGAGAATCCCCGGGCAAGGCCCAAGGCCCAGAGTGTGGACACACCCCGGGGAAAAGAGGAGGAGAGCGGAGACACCCTGTCTCAAAACACACCCCACCTGTTCATACTGAGAATCCCCGGGCAAGGCCCAAGGCCCAGAGTGTGGACACACCCCGGGGGAAAAGAGGAGGAGAGCAGGGACACCCTGTCTCAAAACACACCCCACCTGTTCATACTGAGAATCCCCGCGCAAGGCCCAAGGCCCAGAGTGTGGACACACCCCGGGGGAAAAGAGGAGGTGAGCGGGGACACCCTGTCTCAAAACACACCCCACCTGTTCATACTGAGAATCCCCGGGCAAGGCCCAAGGCCCAGAGTGTGGACACACCCCGGGGAAAAGAGGAGGAGAGCGGGGACACCCTGTCTCAAAACACACCCCACCTGTTCATACTGAGAATCCCCGGGCAAGGCCCAAGTCCCAGAGTGTGGACACACCCCGGGAAAAGAGGAGAGCGGGGACACCCAGTCACCAAACACACCCCAGCTGTTCATACTGAGAATCCCCGGGCAAGGCCCAAGGCCCAGAGTGTGGACACACCCCGGGGGAAAAGAGGTGGAGAGCGGGGACACCCTGTCTCAAAACACACCCCACCTGTTCATCCTTAGAATCCCCGGGCAAGGCCCAAGGCCCAGAGTGTGGACACAACCCGGGGAAAAGAGGAGGAGAGCGGGCACACCCTTTCTCAAAACACACCCGACCTGTTCATACTGAGAATCCCCGGGCAAGGCCCAGAGTGTGGACACACCCCGGGGAAAAAAGCAGGAGAGCGGGGACACCCTGTCTCAAAACACACCCCACCTGTTCATACTGAGAATCCCCGGGCAAGGCCCAAGGCCCAGGGTGTGGTCACACTCCGGGGGAAAAGAGGAGGAGAGCGGGGACACCCTGTCTCAAAACACACCCCACCTGTTCATACTGAGAATCCCCGGGCAAGGCCCAAGGCCCAGAGTGTGGACACACCCCGGGGAAAAGAGGAGGAGAGCGGGGACATCCTGTCTCAAAACACATCCCACCTGTTCATACTGAGAATCCCCGAGCAAGGCCCAAGGCCCAGAGTGTGGCCACACCCCGGGGAAAAGAGGAGGAGAGCGGGGACACCCTGTCTCAAAACACATCCCACCTGTTCATTCTGAGAATCCCCGGGCAAGGCCCAAGGCCCAGAGTGTGGACACACCCCGGGGAAAAGAGGAGGAGAGCGGAGACACCCTGTCTCAAAACACACCCCACCTGTTCATACTGAGAATCCCCGGGCAAGGCCCAAGGCCCAGAGTGTGGACACACCCCGGGGGAAAAGAGGAGGTGAGCGGCGACACCCTGTCTCAAAACACACCCCACCTGTTCATACTGAGAATCCCCGGGCAAGGCCCAAGGCCCAGAGTGTGGACACACCCCGGGGAAAGAGGAGGAGAGCGGGGACACCCTGTCTCAAAACACACCCACCTGTTCACACTGAGAATCCCCAGGCAAGGCCCAAGACCCAGAGTGTGGACACACCCCGGGGAAAAGAGGAGGAGAGCGAGGACACCCTGTCTCAAAACACACCCCACCTGTTCATACTGAGAATCCCCGGGCAAGGCCCAAGGCCCAGAGTGTGGACACACCCCGGGGAAAAGAGGAGGAGAGCGGGGACACCCTGTCTCAAAACACACCCCACCTGTTCATACTGAGAATCCCCGGGCAAGGCCCAAGGCCCAGAGTGTGGACACACCCCGGGGAAAAGAGGAGGAGAGCGGAGACACCCTGTCTCAAAACACACCCCACCTGTTCATACTGAGAATCCCCGGGCAAGGCCCAAGGCCCAGAGTGTGGACACACCCCGGGGGAAAAGAGGAGGAGAGCGGGACACCCTGTCTCAAAACACACCCCACCTGTTCATACTGAGAATCCCCGCGCAAGGCCCAAGGCCCAGAGTGTGGACACACCCCGGGGAAAAGAGGAGGAGAGCGGGGACACCCTGTCTCAAAACACACCCCACCTGTTCATACTGAGAATCCCCGGGCAAGGCCCAAGGCCCAGAGTGTGGACACACCCCGGGGAAAAGAGGAGGAGAGCGGGGACACCCTGTCTCAAAACACACCCCACCTGTTCATACTGAGAATCCCCGGGCAAGGCCCAAGGCCCAGAGTGTGGACACACCCCGGGGAAAAGAGGAGGAGAGCGGGGACACCCTGTCTCAAAACACACCCCACCTGTTCATACTGAGAATCCCCGGGCAAGGCCCAAGGCCCAGAGTGTGGACACACCCCGGGGAAAAGAGGAGGAGAGCGGGGACACCCTGTCTCAAAACACACCCCACCTGTTCATACTGAGAATCCCCGGGCAAGGCCCAAGGCCCAGAGTGTGGACACACCCCGGGGAAAAGAGGAGGAGAGCGGGGACACCCTGTCTCAAAACACACCCCACCTGTTCATACTGAGAATCCCCGGGCAAGGCCCAAGGCCCAGAGTGTGGACACACCCCGGGGAAAAAGAGGAGAGCGGGGACACCCTGTCTCAAAACACACCCCACCTGTTCATACTGAGAATCCCCGGGCAAGGCCCAAGGCCCAGAGTGTGGACACACCCCGGGGGAAAAGAGGAGGAGAGCGGAGACACCCTGTCTCAAAACACACCCCACCTGTTCATACTGAGAATCCCCGGGCAAGGCCCAAGGCCCAGAGTGTGGACACACCCCGGGGAAAAGAGGAGGAGAGCGGGGACACCCTGTCTCAAAACACACCCCACCTGTTCATACTGAGAATCCCCGGGCAAGGCCCAAGGCCCAGAGTGTGGACACACCCGGGGAAAAGAGGAGGAGAGCGGGGACACCCTGTCTCAAAACACACCCCACCTGTTCATACTGAGAATCCCCGGGCAAGGCCCAAGGCCCAGAGTGTGGACACACCCCGGGGAAAAGAGGAGAGCGGGGACACCCTGTCTCAAAACACACCCCACCTGTTCATACTGAGAATCCCCGGGCAAGGCCCAAGGCCCAGAGTGTGGACACACCCCGGGGGAAAAGAGGAGGAGAGCGGGGACACCCTGTCTCAAAACACACCCCACCTGTTCATACTGAGAATCCCCGGGCAAGGCCCAAGGCCCAGAGTGTGGACACACCCCGGGGAAAAGAGGAGGAGAGCGGAGACACCCTGTCTCAAAACACACCCCACCTGTTCATACTGAGAATCCCCGGGCAAGGCCCAAGGCCCAGAGTGTGGACACACCCCGGGGGAAAAGAGGAGGAGAGCGGAGACACCCTGTCTCAAAACACACCCCACCTGTTCATACTGAGAATCCCCGGGCAAGGCCCAAGGCCCAGAGTGTGGACACACCCCGGGGGAAAAGAGGAGGAGAGCGGAGACACCCTGTCTCAAACACACCCACCTGTTCATACTGAGAATCCCCGGGCAAGGCCCAAGGCCCAGAGTGTGGACACACCCCGGGGAAAAGAGGAGGAGAGCGGGGACACCCTGTCTCAAAACACACCCCACCTGTTCATACTGAGAATCCCCGGGCAAGGCCCAAGGCCCAGAGTGTGGACACACCCCGGGGAAAGAGGAGGAGAGCGGGGACACCCTGTCTCAAAACACACCCCACCTGTTCATACTGAGAATCCCCGGGCAAGGCCCAAGGCCCAGAGTGTGGACACACCCCGGGGAAAAGAGGAGGAGAGCGGGGACACCCTGTCTCAAAACACACCCCACCTGTTCATACTGAGAATCCCCGGGCAAGGCCCAAGGCCCAGAGTGTGGACACACCCCGGGGAAAAGAGGAGGAGAGCGGGGACACCCTGTCTCAAAACACACCCCACCTGTTCATACTGAGAATCCCCGGCAAGGCCAAGGCCCAGAGTGTGGACACACCCCGGGGAAAAGAGGAGGAGAGCGGGGACACCCTGTCTCAAAACACACCCCACCTGTTCATACTGAGAATCCCCGGGCAAGGCCCAAGGCCCAGAGTGTGGACACACTCCGGGGAAAAGAGGAGGAGAGCGGAGACACCCTGTCTCAAAACACACCCCACCTGTTCATACTGAGAATCCCCGGGCAAGGCCCAAGGCCCAGAGTGTGGACACACCCCGGGGAAAAGAGGAGGAGAGCGGGACACCCTGTCTCAAAACACACCCCACCTGTTCATACTGAGAATCCCCGGGCAAGGCCCAAGGCCCAGAGTGTGGACACACCCCGGGGGAAAAGAGGAGGAGAGCGGGACACCCTGTCTCAAAACACACCCCACCTGTTCATACTGAGAATCCCCGGCAAGGCCAAAGGCCCAGAGTGTGGACACACCCCGGGGAAAAGAGGAGGAGAGCGGGGACACCCTGTCTCAAAACACACCCCACCTGTTCATACTGAGAATCCCCGGGCAAGGCCCAAGGCCCAGAGTGTGGACACACCCCGGGGAAAAGAGGAGGAGAGCGGGGACACCCTGTCTCAAAACACACCCCACCTGTTCATACTGAGAATCCCCGGGCAAGGCCCAAGGCCCAGAGTGTGGACACACCCCGGGGAAAAGAGGAGGAGAGCGGGGACACCCTGTCTCAAAACACACCCCACCTGTTCATACTGAGAATCCCCGGGCAAGGCCCAAGGCCCAGAGTGTGGACACACCCCGGGGGAAAAGAGGAGGAGAGCGGGGACACCCTGTCTCAAAACACACCCCACCTGTTCATACTGAGAATCCCCGGGCAAGGCCCAAGGCCCAGAGTGTGGACACACCCCGGGGAAAAGAGGAGGAGAGCGGGGACACCCTGTCTCAAAACACACCCCACCTGTTCATACTGAGAATCCCCGGGCAAGGCCCAAGGCCCAGAGTGTGGACACACCCCGGGGAAAAGAGGAGGAGAGCGGGGACACCCTGTCTCAAAACACACCCCACCTGTTCATACTGAGAATCCCCGGGCAAGGCCCAAGGCCCAGAGTGTGGACACACCCCGGGGGAAAAGAGGAGGAGAGCGGGGACACCCTGTCTCAAAACACACCCCACCTGTTCATACTGAGAATCCCCGGGCAAGGCCCAAGGCCCAGAGTGTGGACACACCCCGGGGAAAAGAGGAGGAGAGCGGGACACCCTGTCTCAAAACACACCCCACCTGTTCATACTGAGAATCCCCGGGCAAGGCCCAAGGCCCAGAGTGTGGACACACCCCGGGGAAAAGAGGAGGAGAGCGGGGACACCCTGTCTCAAAACACACCCCACCTGTTCATACTGAGAATCCCCGGGCAAGGCCCAAGGCCCAGAGTGTGGACACACCCCGGGGAAAAGAGGAGGAGAGCGGGGACACCCTGTCTCAAAACACACCCCACCTGTTCATACTGAGAATCCCCGGGCAAGGCCCAAGGCCCAGAGTGTGGACACACCCCGGGGAAAAGAGGAGGAGAGCGGGGACACCCTGTCTCAAAACACACCCCACCTGTTCATACTGAGAATCCCCGGGCAAGGCCCAAGGCCCAGAGTGTGGACACACCCCGGGGAAAAGAGGAGGAGAGCGGAGACACCCTGTCTCAAAACACACCCCACCTGTTCATACTGAGAATCCCCGGGCAAGGCCCAAGGCCCAGAGTGTGGACACACCCCGGGGAAAAGAGGAGGAGAGCGGAGACACCCTGTCTCAAAACACACCCCACCTGTTCATACTGAGAATCCCCGGGCAAGGCCCAAGCCCAGAGTGTGGACACACCCCGGGGAAAAGAGGAGGAGAGCGGAGACACCCTGTCTCAAAACACACCCACCTGTTCATACTGAGAATCCCCGGGCAAGGCCCAAGACCCAGAGTGTGGAACACACCCCGGGGAAAAGAGGAGGAGAGCGGGGACACCCTGTCTCAAAACACACCCCACCTGTTCATACTGAGAATCCCCGGGCAAGGCCCAAGGCCCAGAGTGTGGACACACCCCGGGGAAAGAGGAGGAGAGCGGGGACACCCTGTCTCAAAACACACCCCACCTGTTCATACTGAGAATCCCCGGGCAAGGCCCAAGGCCCAGAGTGTGGACACACCCCGGGGAAAAGAGGAGGAGAGCGGGGACACCCTGTCTCAAAACACACCCCACCTGTTCATACTGAGAATCCCCGGGCAAGGCCCAAGGCCCAGAGTGTGGACACACCCGGGGAAAAGAGGAGGAGAGCGGGGACACCCTGTCTCAAAACACACCCCACCTGTTCATACTGAGAATCCCCGGGCAAGGCCCAAGGCCCAGAGTGTGGACACACCCCGGGGAAAAGAGGAGGAGAGCGGGGACACCCTGTCTCAAAACACACCCCACCTGTTCATACTGAGAATCCCCGGGCAAGGCCCAAGGCCCAGAGTGTGGACACACTCCGGGGGAAAAGAGGAGGAGAGCGGAGACACCCTGTCTCAAAACACACCCCACCTGTTCATACTGAGAATCCCCGGGCAAGGCCCAAGGCCCAGAGTGTGGACACACCCCGGGGAAAAGAGGAGGAGAGCGGAGACACCCTGTCTCAAAACACACCCCACCTGTTCATACTGAGAATCCCCGGGCAAGGCCCAAGGCCCAGAGTGTGGACACACCCCGGGGAAAAGAGGAGGAGAGCGGAGACACCCTGTCTCAAAACACACCCCACCTGTTCATACTGAGAATCCCCGGGCAAGGCCCAAGGCCCAGAGTGTGGACACACCCCGGGGAAAAGAGGAGGAGAGCGGAGACACCCTGTCTCAAAACACACCCCACCTGTTCATACTGAGAATCCCCGGGCAAGGCCCAAGGCCCAGAGTGTGGACACACCCCGGGGAAAAGAGGAGGAGAGCGGGGACACCCTGTCTCAAAACACACCCCACCTGTTCATACTGAGAATCCCCGGGCAAGGCCCAAGGCCCAGAGTGTGGACACACCCCGGGGAAAAGAGGAGGAGAGCGGGGACACCCTGTCTCAAAACACACCCCACCTGTTCATACTGAGAATCCCAGGGCAAGGCCCAAGGCCCAGAGTGTGGACACACCCCGGGGAAAGAGGAGGAGAGCGGGGACACCCTGTCTCAAAACACACCCCACCTGTTCATACTGAGAATCCCCGGGCAAGGCCCAAGGCCCAGAGTGTGGACACACCCCGGGGAAAAGAGGAGGAGAGCGGGGACACCCTGTCTCAAAACACACCCCACCTGTTCATACTGAGAATCCCGGGCAAGGCCCAAGGCCCAGAGTGTGGACACACCCCGGGGAAAGAGGAGGAGAGCGGGGACACCCTGTCTCAAAACACACCCCACCTGTTCATACTGAGAATCCCCGGGCAAGGCCCAAGGCCCAGAGTGTGGACACACCCCGGGGAAAAGAGGAGGAGAGCGGGACACCCTGTCTCAAAACACACCCCACCTGTTCATACTGAGAATCCCCGGGCAAGGCCCAAGGCCCAGAGTGTGGACACACCCCGGGGAAAAGAGGAGAGCGGGGACACCCTGTCTCAAAACACACCCCACCTGTTCATACTGAGAATCCCCGGGCAAGGCCCAAGGCCCAGAGTGTGGACACACCCCGGGGAAAAGAGGAGGAGAGCGGAGACACCCTGTCTCAAAACACACCCCACCTGTTCATACTGAGAATCCCCGGGCAAGGCCCAAGGCCCAGAGTGTGGACACACCCCGGGGGAAAAGAGAGGAGAGCGGAGACACCCTGTCTCAAAACACACCCCACCTGTTCATACTGAGAATCCCCGGGCAAGGCCCAAGGCCCAGAGTGTGGACACACCCCGGGGAAAAGAGAGGAGAGCGGGGACACCCTGTCTCAAAACACACCCCACCTGTTCATACTGAGAATCCCCGGGCAAGGCCCAAGGCCCAGAGTGTGGACACACCCCGGGGAAAGAGGAGGAGAGCGGGGACACCCTGTCTCAAAACACACCCCACCTGTTCATACTGAGAATCCCCGGGCAAGGCCCAAGGCCCAGAGTGTGGACACACCCCGGGGGAAAAGAGGAGGAGAGCGGGGACACCCTGTCTCAAAACACACCCCACCTGTTCATACTGAGAATCCCCGGGCAAGGCCCAAGGCCCAGAGTGTGGACACACCCCGGGGAAAAGAGGAGGAGAGCGGGACACCCTGTCTCAAAACACACCCCACCTGTTCATACTGAGAATCCCGGGCAAGGCCCAAGGCCCAGAGTGTGGACACACCCCGGGGAAAAGAGGAGGAGAGCGGGGACACCCTGTCTCAAAACACACCCCACCTGTTCATACTGAGAATCCCCGGGCAAGGCCCAAGGCCCAGAGTGTGGACACACCCCGGGGAAAAGAGGAGGAGAGCGGGGACACCCTGTCTCAAAACACACCCACCTGTTCATACTGAGAATCCCCGGCAAGGCCCAAGGCCCAGAGTGTGGACACACCCCGGGGAAAAGAGGAGGAGAGCGGGGACACCCTGTCTCAAAACACACCCCACCTGTTCATACTGAGAATCCCCGGGCAAGGCCCAAGGCCCAGAGTGTGGACACACTCCGGGGAAAAGAGGAGGAGAGCGGAGACACCCTGTCTCAAAACACACCCCACCTGTTCATACTGAGAATCCCCGGGCAAGGCCCAAGGCCCAGAGTGTGGACACACCCCGGGGAAAAGAGGAGGAGAGCGGGGACACCCTGTCTCAAAACACACCCCACCTGTTCATACTGAGAATCCCCGGGCAAGGCCCAAGGCCCAGAGTGTGGACACACCCCGGGGAAAAGAGGAGGAGAGCGGGGACACCCTGTCTCAAAACACACCCCACCTGTTCATACTGAGAATCCCCGGGCAAGGCCCAAGGCCCAGAGTGTGGACACACCCCGGGGAAAAGAGGAGAGCGGGGACACCCTGTCTCAAAACACACCCCACCTGTTCATACTGAGAATCCCCGGGCAAGGCCCAAGGCCCAGAGTGTGGACACACCCCGGGGGAAAAGAGGAGGAGAGCGGGGACACCCTGTCTCAAAACACACCCCACCTGTTCATACTGAGAATCCCCGGGCAAGGCCCAAGGCCCAGAGTGTGGACACACCCCGGGGAAAAGAGGAGGAGAGCGGGGACACCCTGTCTCAAAACACACCCGACCTGTTCATACTGAGAATCCCCGGGCAAGGCCCAGAGTGTGGACACACCCCGGGGAAAAGAGCAGGAGAGCGGGGACACCCTGTCTCAAAACACACCCCACCTGTTCATACTGAGAATCCCCGGGCAAGGCCCAAGGCCCAGAGTGTGGACACACCCCGGGGGAAAAGAGGAGGAGAGCGGAGACACCCTGTCTCAAAACACACCCCACCTGTTCATACTGAGAATCCCCGGGCAAGGCCCAAGGCCCAGAGTGTGGACACACCCCGGGGGAAAAGAGGAGGAGAGCGGGGACACCCTGTCTCAAAACACACCCCACCTGTTCATACTGAGAATCCCCGGGCAAGGCCCAAGGCCCAGAGTGTGGACACACCCCGGGGAAAAGAGGAGGAGAGCGGGGACACCCTGTCTCAAAACACACCCCACCTGTTCATACTGAGAATCCCCGGGCAAGGCCCAAGGCCCAGAGTGTGGACACACCCCGGGGAAAAGAGGAGGAGAGCGGGGACACCCTGTCTCAAAACACACCCCACCTGTTCATACTGAGAATCCCCGGGCAAGGCCCAAGGCCCAGAGTGTGGACACACCCCGGGGAAAAGAGGAGGAGAGCAGGGACACCCTGTCTCAAAACACACCCCACCTGTTCATACTGAGAATCCCCGGGCAAGGCCCAAGGCCCAGAGTGTGGACACACCCCGGGGAAAAGAGGAGGAGAGCGGGGACACCCTGTCTCAAAACACACCCCACCTGTTCATACTGAGAATCCCCGGGCAAGGCCCAAGGCCCAGAGTGTGGACACACCCCGGGGAAAAGAGGAGGAGAGCGGGGACACCCTGTCTCAAAACACACCCGACCTGTTCATACTGAGAATCCCCGGGCAAGGCCCAGAGTGTGGACACACCCCGGGGAAAAGAGCAGGAGAGCGGGGACACCCTGTCTCAAAACACACCCCACCTGTTCAAACTGAGAATCCCCGGGCAAGGCCCAAGGCCCAGGGTGTGGTCACACTCCGGGGGAAAAGAGGAGAGCGGAGACACCCTGTCTCAAAACACACCCCACCTGTTCATACTGAGAATCCCCGGGCAAGGCCCAAGGCCCAGAGTGTGGACACACCCCGGGGGAAAAGAGGAGGAGAGCGGGGACACCCTGTCTCAAAACACACCCCACCTGTTCATACTGAGAATCCCCGGGCAAGGCCCAAGGCCCAGAGTGTGGACACACCCCGGGGAAAAGAGGAGGAGAGCGGGGACACCCTGTCTCAAAACACACCCCACCTGTTCATACTGAGAATCCCCGGGCAAGGCCCAAGGCCCAGAGTGTGGACACACCCCGGGGAAAAGAGGAGGAGAGCGGGGACACCCTGTCTCAAAACACACCCCACCTGTTCATACTGAGAATCCCCGGGCAAGGCCCAAGGCCCAGAGTGTGGACACACCCCGGGGGAAAAGAGGAGGAGAGCGGAGACACCCTGTCTCAAAACACACCCCACCTGTTCATACTGAGAATCCCCGGGCAAGGCCCAAGGCCCAGAGTGTGGACACACCCCGGGGGAAAAGAGGAGGAGAGCGGGGACACCCTGTCTCAAAACACACCCCACCTGTTCATACTGAGAATCCCCGGGCAAGGCCCAAGGCCCAGAGTGTGGACACACCCCGGGGAAAAGAGGAGGAGAGCGGGGACACCCTGTCTCAAAACACACCCCACCTGTTCATACTGAGAATCCCCGGGCAAGGCCCAAGGCCCAGAGTGTGGACACACCCCGGGAAAGAGGAGGAGAGCGGGGACACCCTGTCTCAAAACACACCCCACCTGTTCATACTGAGAATCCCCGGGCAAGGCCCAAGGCCCAGAGTGTGGACACACCCCGGGGAAAAGAGGAGGAGAGCGGGGACACCCTGTCTCAAAACACACCCCACCTGTTCATACTGAGAATCCCCGGGCAAGGCCCAAGGCCCAGAGTGTGGACACACCCCGGGGAAAGAGGAGGAGAGCGGAGACACCCTGTCTCAAAACACACCCCACCTGTTCATACTGAGAATCCCCGGGCAAGGCCCAAGGCCCAGAGTGTGGACACACCCCGGGGAAAAGAGGAGGAGAGCGGAGACACCCTGTCTGAAAACACACCCCACCTGTTCATACTGAGAATCCCCGGGCAAGGCCCAAGCCCCAGAGTGTGGACACACCCCGGGGGAAAAGAGGAGAGCGGAGACACCCTGTCTCAACACACATCACTTGTTCATACTGAGAATCCCCGGGCAAGGCCCAAGACCCAGAGTGTGGAACACACCCCGGGGAAAAGTGGAGGAGAGCGGGGACACCCTGTCTCAAAACACACCCCACCTGTTCATACTGAGAATCCCCGGGCAAGGCCCAAGGCCCAGAGTGTGGACACACCCCGGGGAAAGAGGAGGAGAGTGGGGACACCCTGTCTCAACACACACCCCACCTGTTCATACTGAGAATCCCCGGGCAAGGCCCAAGGCCCAGAGTGTGGAACACACCCCGGGGGAAAAGAGGAGGAGAGCGGGGACACCCTGTCTCAAAACACACCCCACCTGTTCATACTGAGAATCCCCGGGCAAGGCCCAAGGCCCAGAGTGTGGACACACCCCGGGGAAAAGAGGAGGAGAGCTGGGACACCCTGTCTCAAAACACACCCCACCTGTTCATACTGAGAATCCCCGGGCAAGGCCCAAGGCCCAGAGTGTGGACACACCCCGGGGAAAAGAGGAGGAGAGCGGGGACACCCTGTCTCAAAACACACCCCACCTGTTCATACTGAGAATCCCCGGGCAAGGCCCAAGGCCCAGAGTGTGGACACACCCCGGGGAAAAGAGGAGGAGAGCGGGGACACCCTGTCTCAAAACACACCCCACCTGTTCACACTGAGAATCCCCGGGCAAGGCCCAAGGCCCAGAGTGTGGAACACACCCCGGGGAAAAGAGGAGGAGTGCGGGGACCCCCTGTCTCAAAACACACCCCACCTGTTCATCCTTAGAATCCCCGGGCAAGGCCCAAGGCCCAGAGTGTGGACACAACCCGGGGAAAAGAGGAGGAGAGCGGGGACACCCTGTCTCAAAACACACCCCACCTGTTCATACTGAGAATCCCCGGGCAAGGCCCAAGGCCCAGGGTGTGGTCACACTCCGGGGGAAAAGAGGAGGAGAGCGGAGACACCCTGTCTCAAAACACACCCCACCTGTTCATACTGAGAATCCCCGGGCAAGGCCCAAGGCCCAGAGTGTGGACACACCCCGGGGGAAAAGAGGAGGAGAGCGGGGACACCCTGTCTCAAAACACACCCCACCTGTTCATACTGAGAATCCCCGGGCAAGGCCCAAGGCCCAGAGTGTGGACACAACCCGGGGAAAAGAGGAGGAGAGCGGGGACACCCTGTCTCAAAACACACCCCACCTGTTCATACTGAGAATCCCCGGGCAAGGCCCAAGGCCCAGAGTGTGGACACACCCCGGGGAAAGAGGAGGAGAGCGGGGACACCCTGTCTCAAACACACCCCACCTGTTCATACTGAGAATCCCCGGGCAAGGCCCAAGGCCCAGAGTGTGGACACACCCCGGGGGAAAAGAGGAGAGCGGGGACACCCTGTCTCAAAACACACCCCACCTGTTCATACTGAGAATCCCGGGCAAGGCCCAAGGCCCAGAGTGTGGACACACCCCGGGGAAAAGAGGAGGAGAGCGGGGACACCCTGTCTCAAAACACACCCCACCTGTTCATACTGAGAATCCCCGGGCAAGGCCCAAGGCCCAGAGTGTGGAACACACCCCGGGGAAAAGAGGAGGAGTGCGGGACACCCTGTCTCAAAACACACCCCACCTGTTCATACTGAGAATCCCCGGGCAAGGCCCAAGGCCCAGAGTGTGGACACACCCCGGGGAAAGAGGAGGAGAGCGGGGACACCCTGTCTCAAAACACACCCCACCTGTTCATACTGAGAATCCCCGGGCAAGGCCCAAGGCCCAGAGTGTGGACACACCCCGGGGAAAAGAGGAGGAGAGCGGGGACACCCTGTCTCAAAACACACCCCACCTGTTCATACTGAGAATCCCCGGGCAAGGCCCAAGGCCCAGAGTGTGGACACACCCCGGGGGAAAAGAGGAGGAGAGCGGGGACACCCTGTCTCAAAACACACCCCACCTGTTCATCCTGAGAATCCCCGGGCAAGGCCCAAGGCCCAGAGTGTGGAACACAACCAAGGGGGAAAAGAGGAGGAGAGAAGGGGAGGAGTAGGGACTGAGGGACACCAAGCTTCAGTTTTAGAGCCTGGAGACTTCAGGAGGGAAGACTGAGTTCAGTAGTTTTCGGATCCAGGGAAAGAAGAAGGAGCAGATGGGGAGACTGGTGTGGATTCCAGCACAGTGAGGATGTCGGGGGAGGGAGATTGTGTCGGGTCGTGTATTAGGGGTGTAGGAGGGACAAGAGAGGAAAGGTCAGAGGAGCAATTACTGCAGCAGTGTCCATGAATAGTGAGAGAGAGAGAAGGTGGGGGTTAGAGTGGACCATGGGCAGTCTGTTAAACTGTCTGTTTGCTGTGACTACACAGGATATACGGCACAGAAACAGGCCATTCGGCCCAACCAGTCCATGCCGGCGTTTATGTTCCACTCGAGCCTCCTCCCGTCTTTCCCCAGCTAACTCTATCAGCATAACCCTCTATTCCCTTCTCCCTCATATGCTTGTCTAGCCTCCCCTTAAATGCATCTATACTATTCGCATCAACCACTCCCTGTGGTAGCGAGTTCCACATTCTCCCCACTCTCTGGGTAAAGAAGTTTCTCCTGAATTCCCTATTGGATTTCTTGGTGACTATCTTATATTGATGGCCTCTAGTTATGCTCTTCCCCACAAGTGGAAACACTCTCTCTGTATCTACTCTATCAAAACATTTCATCATTTTAAAGACCTCTATTAGGTCACCCCTCAGCCTTCTTTTTTCAAGAGAAAAGAGACCCAGCCTGTCCATCCTTTCCTGATAGGTATACCCTCTCATTTCTGGTATCATCCTTGTAAATCTTCTCTGCACCCTCTCCAGTGCCTCTCTATCCTTTTTATAATATAGTGACCAGAATTGTACACAGTGCTCCAAGTGTGGTCTAACCAAGGTTCGATACAAGTTTAGCATAACTTCACTACTTTTCCATTCTATAACAATTCAATTCTATAACAATCGATCCCAATAATTGAACCCAATAGGTTCAAGTCTTCAGTCCAATTTTGTCAGCACGCTGCGACATTCGATGTCTGCAGATAACGGGAGATAAATTCTTAAAACTGCTGGATCTCTTGCTCTGCCATCGACCTCTTATCAAACTGGAGCTGGCATTGCCTAATATGGTCGTCTCTGGCTACTGCACAGTCCAGAGACACAAGTCTGCATTTTCTTCAACACACATCAACAATGTTAGAAGCAGGTAAAAACACTGTGGCCTTCCTGGGGCAGCACAAACCACTAGTCTCCAGACTTTTCTTATCCCAACATCATACTTCTGATCGAAACATTCTATGATGAAAATATCCAAGGCCAGTTGCTCAGTGAAATCTCTCTCTCTCTCTCTAATGATACCAACCACATTTCCCCCGATATCAAATGAACTAAACATGAACACCTTTCAGAAGCTGAATTAACCGAGGTCCATGTGCCAACACCCCTCTCATCTTCCATTCACTTCAACTGAAAGGAATCCGACAGATTGGACCAGTCAGGATTTGAAAGATATTTACAACAGATTCTAGATGTTCTTAGAGTTGGGATCTTTCTCTATTCTGTCCACTCGAGGAGTTAGATAACAGACTTTCTCCTGAGAATATAGAGCTGGGGTATTGGGCCGTGATGTGTTCATCTTGTTGACTCTAAACCTTTGCCAATTATTTGATGTGATCTGTTTACTTGTAGTTATTTTTTTTAAATACACTTGCTGAGTGGATTCAAATTGAAATTGAAAGCAGGTTTGCAGGCGTGATGCTCTATTCACACATCGAAGGTGAGAGAGATGCTGTGGGACACACGCTGAGTCCAGTAGCTGAAAGTGATTAACAGACTGGGTTTTGTGTTTAGTGATCCCGGGCGTGTTACCGAGACCTTCCCTGGATACCAAGGCTAGGAGAGGCACTCTGGAATGTATGGGGAGCCGGGACTTGTCCATGAGAGTAACCGAAGGTACGAGAACTGAAATAATCTCGAGTTAGAAAGGAGAAAAGGCCCAAAAATGGAACAGTCGGTAACAGGACATCAATTAGTCTCCTCTTATCTCGGAGACATCAAATATCGACACACTGTTACTTGAAATATCAAAATATTAAACTCCAGCCCAGTTATAAGGGTTATTAACATCAGCAGAAATAAACCCCAACTGTCAGAATGAACATGGTTCAGTCCTGGATGTAATTAACAGCAGCAATATCAGCAGAACCCAACCCCTGCAGTCACTTGTGAACTCGCTGGTGTGTCAGCAGGCTGGATGATCGAGTGAATCCCTTCCCACACTCGGAGCAGGTGAACGGTCTCTCCCCAGTGTGAACTCGCTGGTGTGTCAGCAGGCTCGATGACACAGTGAATCCCTTCCCACACTCGGAGCAGGTGAACGGTCTCTCCCCAGTGTGAACTCGCTGGTGTGTCAGCAGGCTCGATGACACAGTGAATCCCTTCCCACACTCAGAGCAGGTGAACGGCCTCTCCCCAGTGTGAACTCGCTGGTGTGCCAGCAGGTTGGATAACCGAGTGAATCCCTTCCCACACACAGAGCAGGTGAACGGCCTCTCCCCAGTGTGAACTCGCTTGTGTTTCAACAGGCTGGATGGCCGAGTGAATTCCTTCCCACACTCGGAGCAGGTGAACGGCCTCTCCCCAGTGTGAACTCGCTTGTGTTTCAACAGGCTGGATGGCCGAGTGAATTCCTTCCCACACTCGGAGCAGGTGAACGGTCTCTCCCCAGTGTGAACTCGCTGGTGTGTCAGCAGGCTCGATGACACAGTGAATCCCTTCCCACACTCAGAGCAGGTGAACGGCCTCTCCCCAGTGTGAGCTCGCTGGTGTTTCAGCAGGCTGGATGGCCGTGTGAATTCCTTCCCACACACGGAGCAGGTGAACGGCCTCTCCCCGGTGTGAACTCGCTAGTGTATCAGCAGGTCGGATGACCGAGTGAATCCCTTCCCACACTCGGAGCAGGTGAACGGCTTCTCCCCAGTGTGAACTCGCTGATGTGTCAGCAGGTGGGATGATTGAATGAATCGCTTCCCACACTCAGAGCAGGTGAATGGCCTCTCCCCAGTGTGAACACGTTGGTGTTTCGGCAGGTGGGATGAATTAGTGAATCCCTTTCCACACACGGAGCAGGTGAACGGTCTCTCCCCGGTGTGACTGCGCCGATGAATTTCCAGCTGGGATGGGGAAATGAATCCCTTCCCACAGTCCCCACATTTCCACGGTTTCTCCGTGGTGCGGGTGTCCTTGTGTCTCCCCAGGTTGGACGATCAGTTGAAGCCTCGTCCACACACAGAACACGTGTAAGGTTTCTTCCCGCTGTGAATGGTACGATGTTTTTTCAGGCTGTGCAACTGGTTAAAGCTCTTTCCACAGTCAGTGCACTGGAACACTCTCACTCGGGTGTGTGTGTCTCGGTGCTTTTCCAGTCACACTGATGTTTGAAATCTTTTCCCACAGACAGAACAGACAAATATTTCTCCTTCCACATTCAAAGGTCGATGATATTCAGGTCCTGATGAATCGAGTGACTGTCAGATCCTGACGTGCTGTTTGTTTCGAGTTTCCCGTCTGCAAATCCTCCACTTCTAATACCCTGTAAAAGGAGTTTACAAAACTCATCACTGTGAGTACAGGACAGAAATTCAGAACAGACAATTCTAGTTTCTGGGGAACATTCTTTCCTCTCTTGTTCCTCCAAAGCTGTAAATCCCCGTCCCACACATTGTCGCTCCTCCCTGTGCTGAAATCCATTCTCACCACACATCTCTAAACAATTTCTCCTCCACTCCCAGTTTTCTCCCCCAACTCTGGCTGGGTTCAGTTCTACACTCACTGGTTCCCCTCCCTCTCCTCCCCTGAAGGTGCTGACTCTGGCTGGGTTCAGTTCTACACTCACTGGTTCCCCTCTGTCTCCTCCCCTGTAGGTGCTGACTCTGGCTGGGTTCAGTTCTACTGGGACCCTGAAGCCCCGCCCAGTTCTGGTTCCTTTACAAAGATGGCCGGACGAATCAAGATGGCGGCGAACAAAGATCCTGCTTTGCTTTACAAAGATGGTCGCCCTTAGCCTGGACCTGTTACCGGGAAAAAGCCTCGGAGCTGCAAACGCGGAACCCGTAGGTTCTCATTCCGGGCTTGCGGCCTGCACCAGGTGATTATGAAGCTCACCCGCCGGATGCATTACCTCCCTGCGCCCCCTGATTCGTAATCGGCGCAAAAACAGCTTCTGCCGCCTAATTCCGCTGGCCGCACTCGGAGAGTCCGGATCACAGTGACACTGCGCATGCTCCAGATACGGGCGGGCACTGCGCCTGCGCGCTGGGCTCCTCCAGTGTGAACAGGTCACATTGTCCCCGCGGGACACGTCATAGATTCATAGAGTTAGACAGCACAGAAAGAGGCCCTTCGGCCCATCGTGTCCGCGCCGCCCATCAAGCCCTGTCTATTCTAATCCCAGTTTCCAGCACTTGGTCCGTAGCCTTGTATGCTGTGGCGTTTCAAGTGTTCATCTAAATGCTTCTTGAATGTTGAGGGTTCCTGCCTCTACCACCCTTTCAGGCAGTGAGTTCCAGATTCCAACCACCCTCTGGGTGAAAAAGTTTTTCCTCAAATCCCCTCTAAACCACCTGCCCCTTACCTTGAAACTATGCCCCCTGGTTATTGACCCCTCTACTAAGGGGAAAAGTTCCTTTCTATCAATCCTATCCATGCCCCTCATAATTTTGTACACCTCAATCAGGTCCTCCCTCAGCCTTCTCTGCTCTAAGGAAAACAACCCCAGCCTGTCCAGTCTCCCTTAATAGCTGAAGCGCTCCAGCCCAGATAACATCCTGGTGAATCTCCTCTGCACCCTCTCCAATACAATCACATCACTCCTATAGTGTGGCAACCAGAACTGCACACAGTATTCCAGCTGTGGCCTAACTAACGTTTTGTACAGCTCCATCATAAGCTCCCTGCTGTTATATTCTATGCCTCGGCTAATGAAGGCAAGTATCCCATATGCCTTCTTAACCACCTTATCTACCTGTCCTGCTGCCTTCAGGGATCTATGTACATGCACACCAAGGTCCCTCTGATCCTCTGTCCTTCGTAGGGTCCTACCATTCATTGTGTATTCCCTTGCCTTATTAGTCCTCCCAAAATGCATTACCTCACAGTTTTCAGAGTTAAATTCCATTTGCCACTCTTCTGCCCATCTGACCAACCCGTCCATATCGTCCTGTAGCTTGAGGCTTCCCTCCTCGCTATTTACCACTCCACCAATTTTCGTGTCATCTGCGAACTGACTGATCATAGCTCCTACATTCATATCTAAATCATTAATGTACACTACAAACAGCAAGGGACCCAGCATCGATCTCTGCGGTACACCACTGGACACAGGCTTCCAGTCACAAAAACAACCTTTGACCATCACCCTCTGCCTCCTGCCACGAAGCCAATTTTGGATCCAATGTGCCAAATTGCCCTGGATCCCATGGGCTCTTACCTTCTTGATCAGTCTCCCATGCGGGACTTTGTCAAAAGCCTTACTGAAGCCCATGTAGACTACATCAACTGCATTACCCTCATCCACACACCTAGTCACCCCCTCAAAAAATTCAATCAAATTGGTTAGACATGATCTCCCCCTGACAAAGCCATGCTGACAATCCTTCATTAATCCTTGCCTCTCCAAGTGGAGACTAATTCTGTCCCTCAGAATTTTTTCCAATAATTTCCCTACCACTGATGTTAGGCTCACTGGCCTGTAATTCCCTGGTTTATCCCTACTACCCTTCTTGAATAATGGTACTATGTTATCTGTCCTCCAGTTCTCTGGCACCTCCCCTGTGGCCAGAGAGGTTCTGAAAATTTGTGTCAGAGCCCTTGCAATCTCCTCCCTTGCCTCACACAGCAGCCTGGGATACATCTCGTCTGGGCCTGGGGATTTATCCACTTTTAAGCCCGCTAAAACCGCTAGTACCTCCCCCCTCGCAATGTTAATTTGTTCTAATATATCACAATCCCCCTGCCTGATTTCTATGCCTACATCGTCCTTCTCCATAGTGAACACAGATGCAAAATATTCATTTACAACCTCACCCACATCTTCCGGCTCTACACACAGATTGCCACTTTGGTACCTAATGGGTCCTACTCTTTCCCTGGTTATCCTCTTGCCCTTAATATACTTATAAAACACCTTGGGATTTTCCTTTATTTTGCCCGCCAGTGTTTTTTCATGCCCCCTCTTTGCTCTCCTAATTTCTTTTTTAAGTACCCCCCTGCACTTTCTATACTCCTCTAGGGCTTCCACTGTTTTTAGTCCTGTGTATCTGCCAAAAGCCTCCCTTTTTTTCCTAATCCACTCTTGTATATCCCTTGACATCCAGGGTTCCCTGGACTTGTTGGTCCCACCCTTGACCTTTATGGGAACATGTTGGTGCTGTACTCTTTCTATTTCCTTTCTGAATGACACCCACTTCTCTGATGTGAATTTTCCTACAAGTAGCTGATCCCAGTCCACTTTGGCCAGATCCTGCCTTATCATATTAAAATTGGCCTTCCCCCAATTTAGAACCTTTATTTCCGGTCCATCTTTGTCCTTTTCCATGACTACCTTAAATCTCAACGAATTATGGTCACTGTCACCAAAATGCTCTCCTACTGACACTTTTACCACTTGCCCAGCTACATTCCCTAGAATTTGGTCCAGTACCGCCCCCTCTCTTGTAGGACTTTCTACATGCTGGCTCAAAAAGCTCTCCTGGATGCACTTTAAGAATTCCGCACCCTCTAAGCCTTTCACACTCTGACTACCCCAGTTAATATTGGGGAAGTTGAAATCCCCTACTATTATTACCCTATTATTTCTACACTTCTCTGAGATTTGCCTACATATCTTTTCCTCTATCTCCCCCTGACTGTTTGTAACTAGCAGGATAAATAAGGGGGAATCAGTGGATGTGGTGTATTTGGATTTTCAGAAACAATCGATAAGATGCCACACAAGAGGTTATTAAACAAAATTAGGGCTCATGGGATTGGGGGTAATATACTAGCATGGTCCCTGGAGTTTGAGAGAAATCAAGTTTGAAAATGATGCAGAGTTTCAGCCAATGAGGGAGCTCCGGGCTCAACCCCGCCCACTGGGAGCCGTAAGCCCCGCCCCTCACACACTCCGATTGGTTGGAGGACCAGCCGCCCGCTCAGTCCTCCAGCCCCGCCCCACTCTTCCTATTGGTCCGGAGTTCCCGTCATTCACCCGGGCAGTGTGAGCTGAGCATGCGTGGATCTTGGCAGCAGCCGCTGACACATCAGGTGAGAGAGCCCAGGGAGCGGGTTAATAAACCTCGGGGGGACACGAGCTGCTCACACCCCGAGTGCGGCCCCAGGCCCGGCCCGGAGAAAACACTCAACATTATCCGCCTCCCCACAACAACCCGCCAGTTTAAGACACAAACTCCGGGACAACCAGGAAGTGCTGGGAAATCCCCAGCGAGTCAGGGAGCGTCTGTGAATGGAGGAGAAATGGTGACTAGTCAGGGAGCGTCTGTAAATGGAGGAGAAATGGAGACTGGTCAGGGAGCGTCTGTAAATGGAGGAGGAATGGAGACTGGTGAGGGAGCGTCTGTAAATGGAGGAGGAATGGAGACTGGTCAGGGAGCGTCTGTAAATAGAGGAGAAATGGAGACTGATCAGGGAGCGTCTGTAAATGGAGGAGGAATGGAGACTGGTCAGGGAGCGTCTGTAAATGGAGGCGAAATGGAGACTGGTCAGGGAGCGTCTGTAAATGGAGGAGAAAAGCAGACTGGTCATGGAGTGTCTGTAAATGGAGGAGAAATGGAGACTGCTCAGGGAGTGTCTGTAAATGGAGGAGAAATGGAGACTGCTCAGGGAGTGTCTGTAAATGGAGGAGAAATGGAGACTGCTCAGGGAGTGTCTGTAAATGGAGGAGAAATGGAGAATGCTCAGGGAGTGTCTGTAAATGGAGGAGAAATGGAGACTGCTCAGGGAGTGTCTGTAAATGAGGAGAAATGGAGATGGGTTAGGGAGGGTCTGTAAAGAATCATACTTACCTATTTAACACACAAACTAAAAGTCAACATAACGACAATGTAAAGACAATGCATTGTTATATTAGTTTCTTCAGCTGATCACCTCAATTCGGTTTGGCAAAACATGGTTGCTACTATGATTAACCCTTTCCTTGAAGAGAGACTGGACAGGCTGGGGTGGTTTTCCTTAGAGCAGAGGAGGCTGAGGGGGGATCTGATTGAGGTGTACAAAATTATGAGGGGCATAGATAGGGTAGATAGAAAGGAACTTTCCCCCTTAGTAGAGGGTTCAATAACCAGGGGGCATAGTTTCAAGGTAAGGGGCAGGAGGTTTAGAGGGGATTTGAGGAAAAACTATTTCACCCAGAGGGTGGTTGGAATCTGGAACTCACTGCCTGAAAGGGTGGTAGAGGCAGGAACCCTCACAACATTCAAGAAGCATTTAGATGAGCACTTGAAACGCCATAGCATACAAGGCTACGGACCATCTCATTGAAACATAAGATTCTGAGGGGGGATTGAGAGGTTTTTTCCCCCTGGCTGGAGAGTCGAGAAGTTAGTGCTGTTGGGGAGGGTTTAAATTAATTTGGCAGGGGGATGGGCACCAGGATGTAGCATTAGAAAGGAGAAAGAAAGGATTGGGAGAGACAGATAGCATTATAGTAAGACAGACTAAGGTAATAGATGGGATCAGACTAAGAGAGAATACAAGAAGGTCTAAGATAGGTTTACAGTGCATGTGTGTAAACGCACGAAGCGTGGTAAATAAGGTTGGTGAGCTGCAGGCGCAGATAGCCACATGGAAATATGATGTCGTGGCAATAACGGAGATCTGGCTCAAAAAAGGGCAGGATTGGGTCCTAAATATTCCTGGATATAACGGGCACTTGGAGAGGTTTAAGCTAATTAAGGAGAGCCAACAGGGATTTCTAAAAGGCAGATCGTGTTTGACTAATCTAATTGAACTTTTTGATGAAGTTACAGGGAGGATTGATGAAGGGAATGCAATGGATGTTGTCGACATGGATTTTAGGAAGGCGTTTGACAAAGTACCACATAGAAGGCTGGTTAACAAAATGGAGGCTCATGGAATAGGTGGGTCAGTGGCAGCTTGGATAAGGAATTGGCTTAAGGACAGAAAACAGCGAGTTGTGGTAATTGGCTGTTTTTCAGACTGGAGGATGGTGGACAGTGGTGTTCCCCAAGGGTCAGTGCTGGGGCCACTGCTTCTTTTGATATGTATAACTGACCTGGATATTGGAATACAAAGTAGAATTTCTAAATTTGCCGATGACACCAAACTTGGGGGTGTGGCAAACAGTGAGGATGATATCAATCGACTGCAACAGGACATAGAAAGACTAGCAGAATGGGCAGACAAGTGGCAGATGGAATAGAGAGAAGTGTGAGGTGATGCATTTTGGCAGAGGCAATATCCACTTAATGGCACAGTTTTAAAGAGTGTGCAGGGACAGAGGGCTGCCTTCAAAGAGGAGATGGTTCGGGTACAGTCAAGATACATTCACACGGGGGGGAAAAGGTAGGACAACCAAAGCCAGAGCTCCTTGGATGACGAAAGAGATAGGGAGTAAGATGAAGCAGAAAAAGGGGGAGTATGACAGATGTCAGGTTGAGAATACAAGTGAGAACCAGGCTGAATATAGAACATTCAGAGGGGAAGTGATAAAGGAAATAAGAGGGGCAGAGAGAGTATGAGAATGGACTGGCAGCCAACATAAAAGGCAATCCTAAAGTCTTCTATAGCGTATAAATAATAAATGGGTAGAAAGAGGAGGGGTGGGGCTGATTAGGGACCAAAAGGAGACCTATGCATGGAGGCAGATGACATGGCTGAGGTACTAAATGAGTCCTTTGCATCTGTCTTTACCAAGGAAGAAGATGCTGCCAAAGTCACAGTGAAAGAGGAGGTAGTTGAGATACTGGATGGGAGAAAAATTGATAAAGAGGAGGTACTAGAAAGACTGGCTGTACTTAAAGTAGATAAGTCACCAGGACCGGATGGGATGCATCCCAGGATGCTGAAGAAGGTAAGGGTGAAAATTGCAGAGGTACTGGCCATAATCTTCCAATCCTCCTTGGATACGGGGGTGGTGCCAGAGGACTGGAGAATTGCAAATGTTACACCCTTGTTCAAAAAAGGGTGTAAGGATAAACCCAGCAAATACAGGCCAGTCAGTTTAACCTTGATGGTGGGGAATCTTTTAGAAATGATAATTTGGAACAAAATTAACAGTCACTTGGACAAGTGTGGATTAATTAAGGAAAGCCAGCATGGATTTGTCAAAGGCAAATCGTGTTTAACTAACTTGACTGAGTTGTTTGATGAGGTAACAGAAACAGTTGATGAGGGTAATGTGGTTGATGTAGTGTACATGGACTTCCAAAAGGCCTTTGATAAAGTGCCACATAATAGGCTTGCCAGCAAAGTTGAAGCCCATGGAATAAAAGGAACAGTGGCAGCATAGATACGAAATTGGCTTAGTGACAGGAAACAGAGAGTAGTGGTGAACGGTTGTTTTTCGGACTGGAGGAAGGTATACAGTGGTGTTCTCCAGGGATCAGTCTAGGACCACTGCTTTTCTTGATATATATTAATGACTTGGACGTGGGTGTACAGGGCACAATTTCAAAATTTGCAGATGAAACAAAACTTGGAAGTATAGTGAACAGTGAGGAGGATAGTGACAGACTTCAGGAAGACAGACAGGCTGGTGGAATGGACGGACACGTGGGAGATGAAATTTAACGCAGAAAAATGCGAAGTGATACATTTTGGTAGGAAGAATGAGGAGAGGCAATATAAACTAAAGGGTGGAATCCTAAAGCGGGTGCATGAGCAGAGAGACCTGGGGGTATATGTGCACAAATCGTTGAAGGTGGCAGGGCAGGTTGAGAAAGCGGTTAAAAAAGCTTACAGGAACCTGGGCTTTATAAGTAAAGGCATAGAGTACAAAAGCAAGGAAGTTATGATGAACCTTTATAAAACACTGGTTCGGCCACAACTGCAATATTGTGTCCAATTCTGGGCACCGCACTTTAGGAAGGATGTGAAGATTGAGAGAGGGTGCGGAAAAGATTTACAAGAATGGTTCCAGGGATGAGGGACTTCAGTTATGTGGATAGACTGTAGAAGCTGGGGTTGTTCTCCTTGGAGCAGAGAAGATTGAGAGTAGATTTGATAGAGGTGTTCAAAATCATGAGGGGTCTAGACAGAGTAGAGAGAGAGAAACTGTTCCCATTGGCGGAAGGGTCGAGAACCAGAGGTCACAGATTTAAGGTGATTGGCAGAAGAATCAAAGGTGATATGGGGAAAAACTTTTTACGCAGTGAGTGGTTAGGATCGGGAATGCACTGCCTGAAAGGGTGGTGGAGGCAGATTCATTCGTGGCTTTCAAAAGGGAATTGGATGAGTATCTGAAGGACAAAAAATTGCAGGGCTACGAGGGAAGGGTGGGGGAGTGGGACTAGCTGAAATGCTCTTGCAGAGAGCCGGCACGGGCTCAACGGGCCGAATGGTCACCTTCTGTGCTGTAACCATTCTATCATTCTACGAACACGTTAAACCTTCATAGAATACTTACCAGTCATTTTTAGACTGGAAACTTAACCCTGCCATTTCACTTTCAGTCAGGAACAGATCGCAGTTTGACACCAATCTCTGATTTGACAGCACGTTTCCAGCATTCACCGTTGTTCTTCCTGACTCTAAACACAGTTGTAAAGGAGCCTTCTGTTCCGTGCCTAGGAGCTCTGACCCATGGAAGAGAGCGGCTGGGACACATTCCTTACAGGCCTCGAGATTAACCTGCACGGGGAAATTGCTGTCAGTGAAGAGAGACGAGAAAGACCAAAGTGCTGTTTGCCCCTCTCAGTGTGGCCCTGAAGGACTGTGTCCAGGCTGTAGTTCTGTTCCTGCCGTACGATCCTTCCCCCAGATTGTCCTTTCTGAGCTCCAGCCAGGTGATGCTAAACACTCAGGTGGGAACGACAAAAATCCACAACAATGTGTTTAAAGCAAAGCTGATTTATTTGACATATATCCAGAATATTAAACTCCAGCCCAGTTACAGGGGTTATTAACATCAGCAGAAACAAACCCCAGCTGTCAGAATGAACATGATTCAGTCCGGGATGTGATTAACAGCAAAAACATCAGAATCCAACCTCTGCAGTCACTTGTGAACTCGCTGGTGTGTCAGCAGGTGGGCTGACCGAATAAATCCCTTCCCACACTTGGAGCAGGTGAACGGTTCTCCCCAGTGTGAATTCGCTGGTGTGTCAGCAGATCCTTTTTGCTTTTAAATCTCTTTTCACAGTCAGAACATTTATAAGGTCTCTCAGCAGTGTGAACTCGTTGGTGTATCAGTAGGTGGGATAACTGAGTGAATCCCTTCCCACACTCAGAGCAGGTGAACAGTCTCTCCCCAGTGTGAGTGCGCTGGTGTACAGTGAGGTCAGACGATCGCCTGAACCCAGCCCCGCAGTGAGAGCACCTGAACGGTTTCTCGTCAGTGTGAACACGTTGATGGTGTGTCAGTTCCCCGGAACATTTAAAGCACTTCCCGCAGTCCGGGCATTTAAAAGGTTTGTCGTCAGTGTGAACTGGCTGGTGCTGCAGCAGGTGGGATGACTGAGTGAATCCCTTCCCACACTCAGAGCAGGTGAACGGCCTCTCTCCGGTGTGAACTCGCTGGTGTGTCAGCAGGGTGGATAAACGCCTGAATCTCTTCCCACACTCGGAGCAGATGAACGGCCTCTCCCCGATGTGAACTCGCTGGTGTGTCAGAAGGTGGGATGAACACTTGAATCCATCAATGTGTTTAAAGCAAACTGATTTATTTGACATATATCCAGAATATTAAACTCCAGCCCAGTTACAGGGGTTATTAACATCAGCAGAAACAAACCTCAACTGTCAGAATGAACATGGTTCAGTTCAGGATGTGATTAAGAGCAGCAATAACATCAGAATCCAACCCCTGCAGTCACTTGTGAACTCGCTGGTGTGTCAGCAGGTTGGATGACTGAGTGAATCCCTTCCCACACACGGAGCAGGTGAATGGCCTCTCCCCAGTGTGAACTCGCTGGTGCTGCAGCAGGTGGGATGAATCAGTGAATCCCTTCCCACACTTGGAGCAAGTAAACGGTCTCTCCCTGGTGTGAACTCGATGGTGTGTCAGCAGGTTGGATGAATCAGTGAATCCCTTCCCACACTCGGAGCAGGTGAACGGCCTCTCCCCAGTGTGAACTCGCTGGTGTCTCAGCAGGTTGGCTGACCGAATAAATCCCTTCCCACACTTGGAGCAGGTGAACGGTTCTCCCCAGTAAAAATTCGCTGGTGTGTCAGCAGGGTGGATGAATGAATGAATCCCTTCCCACACTCAGAGCAGATGAACGGCCTCTCCCCGGTGTGAACTCGTCGATGAGTTTCCAGCTCACACGGGTAGTTGAATCGCTTCCCACAGTCCCCACATTTACACGGTTTCTCCCCGGTGTGACTGCGCTTGTGTCTCAACAGGCCAGAGGATCGGCTGAAGCCTCGTGCACACACAGAACACGTGCACGGTTTCTCCCCGCTCTGAACGGTGCTTTCTGCTTCCATGCTCAAAGGTCCTGATGAATTGAGTGACTCTGTCAGATCTTGAAGTGATGTTTGGTTTGTGCTTCCCGTCTGCAAATCCTCCCCTTCTAATACCCTGTAAAATGAATTTAAAACAGGAAAAAGGGAGGGTGAGAGAAAACCCACAAAAACACAAAGGCAGGTTGTGAAATTGAGCTGAATGAATCTGGGAATTTTTGGGGCCGGCACTAGAAAAAAGTGACCATGAAAGCTGCCGGATTGTCGTAAAAACCCAACTGGTTCACTAATGTCCTTCAGGGAAAGGAACCCGCCACCCGGTCTGGGCCGACACAAGACTCTGGCCTCTATGGGAGGAGAGAGAGCGAGGTGGGAGGGGGAGGGGTGAAGGAGAGCGACTTTATACATCTGTAACTCGACTAGAACTTTGACAGCACCTCCCAAACACGCAACCTCCACCACCTAGAAGGACAAGGGCAGCAGGTGCATGGGAACACCATCACTCTTAGTTCCCCTCCAAGTCACCCAGTATCCTGACTTGGGCATATATCACCGTTCCTACATCGTCGCTGGGTGAAAATCCTGGAACTCCTCACCTAACAGCATTCTGAGAGTACCTTCACCACACGGACTGCAGAGGTTCAAGAAGAAGGCCCAGCATCACCTTCTCAACGGGCAACTGGGGACTGGCAATATATGCTGGCCTTGCTAGTGACACCCACATCGAATGAATTTAAAAAATCTGTCTATATAAAATGGATTGAAAGCCTCTACAGAAATACTTGTTCCTAAAACGATAATCTTTTATACTGTACGGACAGGGTCTGTTTGGCAACTTAACCTCCCCTAGAATCCACCTCCCTTCACAGTCCCACACTGGAAATTGTTGGGTCCCACTGGGCTCAGAAGTACTGGGGGTTAAACCCAGCAGCTTCTCCCCCCTCTCCACTCCAGCTCAAACTGATGCAACAAGAAAGCCCTGCACAGGAGGCCAGGGACCGAGTTCCACATCCACCGCCCACCCTGATGCTAACCGGCTCTGAATTGCTCCCTCTGCTGTATAAATGGGGGAGGTGCTGCACCCTGGGGTTAATGGTGCCGGGGCCCTGGCCGCACGTCCGCCGGCTCTGACTCGGGGCCTGAGACCCACACTCGGTGTTGCTGAGGGATTCTAACCCTGGGACTGTACATGGGGATTCCAACCCTGGGACTGTACATGGGGATTCTAACCCTGGGACTGTACATGGGGATTCCAACCCTGGGACTGTACATGGGGATTCCAACCCTGGGACTGTACATGGGGATTCTAACCCTGGGACTGTACATGGGGATTCTAACCCTGGGACTGTACATGGGGATTCTAACCCTGGGACTGTACATGGGGATTCTAACCCTGGGACTGTACATGGGGATTCTACCCCTGGGACTGTACAAGGGGGGGGCCCAGCTCTGAGGCTCTTCTGTTACAATTGTGTGGGATGTTAACCGTATGCTCTGCTTTTATCAGCACCTTCAGGAGAGCTGGTGAGAAATCCGAAGTGTGGAGAGTCTGAATCAAATAACTGAGTCAATGATTTACTATCCCGGGCACTAGGACCCGGTTGGGAATAGACACTGAAGCCCCGCCCACTCTTTGTTCCTGACCAAGATGACCGCGCATGCGCTTTGCTACGCACTGAATCAAGATGGCGGCCGTTATCCGGGCCTGTGACCGGGAGAAGCCCCGAAGCTGCAAACGCGGGACCTTCAGGTTATTATTCGGGGCTTGCGGCCTGCACCAGTTGTTTATGAAGCCTCCCCGCCCACTTTCCGGTCCATTACTCCGCTGCGTCGGGCCGCCTCTCTATTCCGATTAACCGGAGCTGGTCCGCAATGTCCATCTGGCCAAATACGCGCACCGCGCATGCTCCAAACCCAGGCGGTTCCGTGCATGCGCACTGGGCACCTGTAGTCCGGGTGCGGCACTGTCTCCCCCGCGCGGAATGCTGGGTAAAAGCCCCGCCATTGAAAGGCCACATTCGTGAAAAGAATAGAATTTAGAAGGATTGCATTGAGCACTGAACAATGTTCATTCTGGCAGTTAGAGTGTGTTTCTGCTGATCTTAATAACCCCTATACCTGGGCTGGAGATTAATATTCTGTATAAATATTGAATACATCAGCTGTGTTTCAAACTGACAGTCGGTCGAATAGTTGATCAGAGGAGACGAATTGATGTTGTTACAGACTGTTCTATTTTTGGGCCCTTTCTTACTCTAACTTATATCACTTCTCACCTAGTTCATCCTCCAACACATCAAATCCCAAGCTTGTTCCGTTTGAGTACATGGCTTGTGGGTGTCAGAGACTGAACTGCAGTGTCTCACTGTACACTCATCTGACTCTCCCGGTGCGGAGGGGAGCGGGCAGATCGGAGGACCTCTTCGTAGGACTGCTCCTGGGCCTGGCCAAAAAAGCCATCAACTGGTCCAGGCAGCGAGCGGTCGAGGGGCGCGTTCGGCCCAATTGCCTGCCTCTCTTCCGCGGCCATGTTCGCGCCCGGGTGGCCCTGGAGATGGAGCACGCGGTGTCGGCCGGCACCCTTGAGGCCTTCCGCGACCGGTGGGCGCTGCGGGGACTGGAGTGCATCATCACCCCGGCCAACCAAATTTTAATTTAATTTGTTCAGGTTCCTTTAAAGTTTTATTAATTTACAGTCAATTTTGTTTAATCACCCCAATAAAAGAGTACACTCATCTGACTCTCCCGGTGCGGAGGGGAGTGGGCAGATCAGAGGACCTCCTCATAGGACTGCTCCTGGGCCTGGCCAAAAAGGCCATCAACTGGTCCAGCCAGCGGGCGATCGAGGGGGTCGTTCGGCCACGTTTGCGCCCGGGTGGCCCTGGAGATGGAGCATGCGGTGTCCGCGACTGGTGGGCACCGCAGGGACTAAAGTGCATCATCACCCCCGGCAACCAAATTTTAATTTAATTTATTAAGTTTAATTTAATGTATTTTTGTTAAGTTACAGTTTATTTGTTTATGGGTTGCTTAAAAAGAGTACACTCATCTGAAATTCCTTTGAACCACCCTTTATAGAACGATCTTGTATAAGATTTGCAATCCGTTATTTTCTGTATCATTTAACCCTTTTTGGATCCGATTTAGTAAAAACTCCTCCACACATATTGCATGTGATCGCCTTTGAAATGTTCTGATCTTTGTAATTGTCATTGCTGATTTTGATGGTCTCTTTGATTCAATCTCTTGTTATTAACATAACTTGCACTATTTCTTAATTGAGATAATTTTTTCTAATACTTCCTTTATCAGGTCTTTAGCTCCTCCATTGAACCCTGTCAATAATCCTTCATTTGGGTTTATGGGCTGGGGTTGAGGTTAGGATGTTAGGCTTATGAGATAGTGATTAGGGATAGAAACCACTATTGACAACGCCAGTGTCACTAGACATGTTCTCTTTCATTCCATGGTGTTTTAACCTCACGCAGATGAGTCAGAAAACAGCCTCATGAATTGTTCATTCAAGGAACCTTCTTTCTGGCCCGAGCCTGATTTCCTCTCTTCTTTCACATCTCTACATTTGACACAGAAAAATACATCAGGGTCATTAGATTTTGGGACAAGAACAGGCAGATCCAGGTGTTGTGCTGCTTACATCCAATCTTTGGCCTGCCTGAAAAGGTCTTCTGACAATAACCTGTCACCAGGCCCCACCAGTCACCATCTGATTCCAACATCATATCTTCATCCATTACCTGCCCTCACTGGAGCTGGTTTCACCACCATGACCAGTCCCCATACAGAGGCTCTCTGATTCCCATTTATGGACTCAGTGTAAATGATCCCTGGATTCGGTATCGCAGTGTAAGTGGTCCCTCGATTTGGTGTCACATTGTAAGTGTTCCCCGGATTTAGTGTCACATTGTAAGTGGTCTCTCGATTTGGTGTCTCAGAGAAAGTGGTCCCCAGATTTGCTGTCGCATTGTAAGTGGTCCCTGGAATTGGTGTCACAGTGCAAATACTCCAAGGATTTGGTGTCACAATGTAAGTCGTCCCCACATTTGGTGTCAGAGTGTAAGTTGTCCTTGGATTTGGTGTCACAATGTAAGTGCTCCCTGGAATTGGTGCAACAGTGTAAGGGGTCCCTGGATTTGGTGTCAAGTTGTAAGTGGTCACTGGATTTAATGTCTCGATGTAAGTGGTCCCTGGATTTCGTGTCACACTGTAAGTCGGCCCTGGATTTGGTGTATCAGTGTAAGTGGTCCCTGGAATTGGTGTCACAGTGCAATCACAGTGTAAGTGGTCCCTGGATTTGGTGTCTCACTTTAAGTGGTCTTTGGATTTGGTGTCACACAGTAAGTGGTCCCTGGATCTAGTGTCACAGTGTAAGTGCTCCCTGGAATTGGTGTAACAGTGTAAGTGGTCCCTGGATTTGGTGTCAGAGTGTCAAACCTGTCTGTTTCTGTGACTTGAGCCTTTCTAAAATGACTCACTATTTTTGATGATCCATTGCTTATTTAATTTGGAAAGACTTCAGAATTTTGCAGTGTGATGAAGGTTTCCTTTGAAGGTGGAGTTACATTTCTTTCAAAATTTTCTCTTCTAACCCTTCCCACCTCCACATTCACCCCGCTCCACCACTTTAAAACACTTTGCACGACTGACTGGGAAGGTCCAAAGTGCAGTCCTTGATCTGGGCTGTTAGTTGATCTCAGCCACGGCAACAGTTCAGGGGCCATAATTGGCCTCAGCACCACTGGGCTAAATAAGAGTAAAAATCAGCCACTGCCCCTGCTCTTGATGGAGATCCAGTCACATCAACTGGGAAGTGTATGGATGTCAATTGAGGGCAGGATTGGACTCGGCTGTGATGCCTACCACAGGGGAAATGCTGCTGACACTCACTGAGTCGGCTGACGGTGAGGCACTAGAGGTTAACTAATGTCTGTGGAATTTCACCCAGCCGGATTCAGCTCCTTCTGGAGAGAAGGGGAAAAACAAAATCCCAGACAGTGCAATGAATGTTGATTTTAGACAGTAAGGATGGAGGCAGAGTTTGTAGAATGGGGAATTTACAGCTTAGGAGGGGCAGGAGAGGACAGAACATTCTATAGGAACTAGAATTGTCTGTTCTGACTTTCTATGCTGCACTTAAAGTAACAACATTTATAAACACCATTTCAGAGTGTCAATAGGGGAGGATCTGCTGATGGAAACTCAAACAAAATATCGCCTCAAGATCTGACAGATTGACCAGTTTCATCAGGACCTGAATATCATCGGCCTTTGGCTATAGAAGGAAAAAACACCAATCACAGCGGGAGAAACAGGACACGTGTTCTGTGTATTTTTTTAAATTTGTTTATGGGATGTGGGCATCGCTGGCAAGGCCAACATTTATTGCCCATGAGAAGGTGGTGGTGAGCCGCCTTCTTGAACCGCTGTAGTCCACGTGGTGAAGGTACTCCCACAGTGCTGTGAGGGAGGGAGTTCCAGGATTTTGACCCAGCGGCGATGAAGGATCGGCGATATTCTTCTCAGTCAGGATGGTGTGTGACTTGGAGGGGAACTTGGAGGTGGTGGTGTTCCCATGCACTTGCTGCCATTGTCCTTCCAGTTGGAAGAGGTCGCGGGTTTGGGAGGTGCTGCAAAGAAGCCTTGGTGAGTTGCTGCAGTGCATCTTGTAGATGGTACACACTGCAGCCATGGTACGCCGGTGGTGGAGGGAGTGAATGTTTAAGGTGGTGGATGGGGTGCCAATGTAGCGCGCTGCATTGTCCTGGATGGTGTCGAGCTTCTTGAGTGTTGTTGGAGCTGCACTCATCCAGGCAAGTGGAGAGTATTCCATCACACTCCTTACTTGTGCCTTGTAGATGGTGGAAAGGCTTTGGGGAGTCAGGAGGTGAGACACTCACCGCAGAATACCTAGCCTCTGACCTGCTCTTGTTGCCACAGTATTTATGTGGCTGGTCCAGTTAAGTTTCTGGTCAATGGTGACCCCCAGGATGTTGATGGTGGGGGATTCGGTGATGGCAATGCCGTTGAATGTTGGGTGGTGTTTAGACTCTCGCTTGTTGGAGATAGTCATTGCCTGGCACTTGAGTGGCACAAACCCACCTTCAACCAATCATCTAGCCTGTGAGACTCGTGCGCCCACCTGAATCAACAGTGTAAATGTGGGGACTGTGGGAATGAATGGAGTTGATTGTCTGAGGTGGAAACTCATGGATACAGTCACACCAGGGAGAGGCCGTTCACCAGCTAAGTGTGGAAAGAGATTCACTCACTCATCTCACCTATTAGCACATGAACATGTTCATAAAGGGGAGAATCCGTTCAGTGGTCTGTATGTGGAAAGGGATTCAATCGATCATCCCATTTACTGACACACCAGCACAGTCACACCGGAGAGAGACCGTTTAGATACGTCATGTGTGGGAAGGGATTCAATCTGTTGTCCCAACTGTTGACACTCCAGAGTGTCCACATTGAGAACAGTTGCTTTAAATACTCTGACTGTGAGAAAAGCTTTCAAAGTTCAAAGCAGCTGATGCACGATCAGCGCATTGATACTGGAGAGAGGCTGTTTCAATATCCTGTGTGTGGGAAGAAATTCATCCCACCTGCTGAGACTCCAGTGAGTTCACATGTGACTGCAGGGGTTTGGATTCTGTTATTAATCACATCCAGGACTGAACCATGGCAGAGTGCCCGTGCACTTGGGTTTCTGTGTGAATTATTGATGAATTTTCTCTCAATGGGATCACAGAAACTCATTCTCCATTCACCAATTGGTGCTTTCAATGTTCCCCAGCATGCCCCGCGGGGAGAATGTGCCCCATTCACACTGGAGGAGCCCAGTGCGCAGGCGCAGTGCCCGCCTGTATTTGGAGCATGCGCAATGTCACTGTGATCTGGGCCAGGCGAGTGCGACAACGCAAAGGTCGATGTTGCGATTTTACGCCGATTACGAATCAGCGGGGCGCAGGAAGGTAACGCACCCGGCGGGTGAGCTTCATAAACACCTGGTGTAGGCCGCAAGCCCCGAATGAGAACCTACAGGTTCCGCGTTTGCAGCTCGGAGGCTATTTCCCAGGAACTAGGCCCGGGTTAACGGCGGCCATCTTTGTAAAGGAAAGCTGAGGATTTATGTTCCGCAATCCCGCGAGGTAGAGCGCATGCGCAGCCATCTTTGTAAAGGAACCACGAGTGCGCGAGGCTTCAGGGTCCCAGTGAGTGAACTGAACCCAGCCAGAGTCAGCACCTTCAGGGGAGGAGAGGGAGGGGAACCAGTGAGTGTAGAACTGAACCCAGCCAGAGTCAGCACCTTCAGGGGAGGAGAGGGAGGGGAACCAGTGAGTGTAGAACTGAACCCAGCCAGAGTCAGCACCTTCAGGGGAGGAGAGGGAGGGGAACCAGTGACTGTGGAACTGAACCCAGCCAGAGTCAGCACCTTCAGGGGAGGAGAGGGAGGGGAACCAGTGAGTGAACTGAACCCTGCCAGAGTTGGTGGAGAAACTATCTTGTGACGTGCGGTGTGTTTGTACCACCTCCCTGTGCTAAAATCCAATGTGTGGGACGGGGATTTACAGCTTTGGAGGAACAAGAGAGGAAATAATGTTCAGAAACTAAAATTGTCTGTTCTGAATTTCTGTCCTGTACTTTCAGTGATTGAGTTTTATAAACTCCTTTTACAGGGTATTAGAAGGGGAGGATTTGCAGACAGGAAACTCAAACCAAACATCACGTCAAGATCTGACGGAGTCTCTCGATTCCTCAGGACCTGAATATCATCGGCCTTTGAATGTGGAAGGAGAAATGTTTGACTGTTCTGTCTGTGGGAAAAGATTTCAGATATCAGTGTGACTGGAAAAGCACCGAGACACACACACCCGAGTGAGAGTGTTCCAGTGCACTGACAGTGGAAAGAGCTTTAACCAGTTACACAGCCTGAAAAAACATCGCACCATTCACAGCGGGGCGAAACCGTACACGTGTTCTGTGTGTGGACGAGGCTTCAACGATCGTCCAACCTAGAGAGACACAAGGACACCCGCACCACGGAGAAACCGTGGAAATGTGGGGACTGTGGGAAGGGATTCAATTCCCCGTCCAACTGGAAATTCATCAACGCAATCATACCGGGGAGAGGCCGTTCACTTGCTCCGTGTGTGGAAGGGATTCACTCGCTCGTCCATTCTCAGACACATCAGCGAGTTCAGACTGACGAGAAACCATTCAGCTGCACTCAATGTGGGAAGAGATTCAAGCAGTCATCCAACCTCATTCTACACCAGCGAGTTAACACTGGGGAGAGGCCGTTCACCTGCTCCGAGTGTGGGAAGAGATTCAGTCGGTCATCCCACTTGCTAACACACCAGCGAGTTCACACTGGGGAGAGACGGTCACCTGCTCCGTGTGTGGGAAGGGATTCACTCAGTCATCCACCTGCTGCAGCACCAGCGAGTTCACACTGGGGAGAGGCCGTTCACCTGCTCTGAGTGTGGGAAGGGATTCACTCAGTCATCCACCCTGCTGAGACACCAGCGAGTTCACAAGTGACTGCAGGGGTTGGATTCTGCTGTTATTGCTGCTGTTAATCACATCCAGGACTAAACCATGTTCATTCTGACAGTTGGGGTTTATTTCTGCTGATGTTAATAACCCCTATAACTGGGCTGGAGTTTAATATTTTGATATTTCAAATAACACAGAGGGTTGATATTTGATGTCTCCAAGATAAGAGGAGACTAATTGATGTCCTGTTACCGACTGTTCCATTCTTGGGCCTTTTCTCCTTTCTAACTCGAGATTATTTCAGTTCTCGTACCTTCGGTTACTCTCATGGACAAGTCCCAGCTCCCCATACCTTCCAGAGTGCCTCTCCTAGCCTTGGCATCCAGGGAAGATCTCGGTAACATGCCCGGGATCACTAAACACAAAACCCAGTCTGTTAATCACTTTCAGCTACTGGACTTAGCGTGTGTCCCACAGCATCTCTCTCACCTTCGATGTGTGAATAGAGCATCACGCCTGCAAACCTGCTTTCAATTTCAATTTGAATCCACTCAGCAAGTGTATTTAAAAAAATACGTACAAGTAAACAGATCACATCAAATAATTGGCAAAGGTTCAGAGTCAACAAGATGAACACATCACAGCCCAATACCCCAGCTCTATATTCACAGGAGAATGTCTGTTATCTAACTCCTCGAGTGGACAGAATAGAGAAAGATCCCAACTCTAAGAACATCTAGAATCTGTTGTAAATATCTTTCAAATCCTGACTGGTCCAATCTGTCGGTTTCCTTTCAATTGAAGTGAATGGAAGATGAGAGGGGTGTTGGCATATGGACCTCGGTTAATTCAGCTTCTGAAAGGTGTTCATGTTTAGTTCATTCGATATCGGGGAAAATGTGGTTGGTATCATTAGAGAGAGAGAGAGAGATTTCACTGAGCAACAGCTGGTGTTTGAAACCAACTGGCCTTGGATATTTTCATCATAGAATGTTTCGATCAGAAATATGATGTTGGGATAAGGAAAGTCTGGAGACTAGTGGTTTGTGCTGCCCCAGGAAGGCCACAGTGTTTTTACCTGCTTCTGACGTTGTTGATGTGTGTTGAAGAAAATGCAGACTTGTGTCTCTGGACTGTGCAGTAGCCAGAGACGACCATATTAGGCAATGCCAGCTCCAGTTTGATAAGAGGTTGATGGCAGAGCAAGAGATCCAGCAGTTTTAAGAATTTATCTCCCGTTATCTGCAGACATCGAATGTCGCAGCGTGCTGACAAAATTGGACTTAAGACTTGAACCTATTGGGTTCAATTATTGGGATCAATTGTTATAGAATTGAATTGTTATAGAATGGAAAAGTAGTGAAGTTCTGCTAAACTTGTATCGAACCTTGGTTAGACCACACTTGGAGCACTGCGTACAATTCTGGTCGCCATATTATAAAAAGGATATAGAGGCACTGGAGAGGGTGCAGAGAAGATTTACAAGGATGATACCAGAAATGAGAGGGTATACCTATCAGGAAAGGATGGACAGGCTGGGTCTCTTTTCTCTTGAAAAAAGGCCGAGGGGTGACCTAATAGAGGTCTTTAAAATGATGAAAGGTTTTTTAAACATAGAAACAAGGAGCAGGAGTAGGCCATTCGGCCCGTCGAGCCTGCTCCACCATTCAATACGATCATGGCTGATCATCCAAATCCAGTACCCTGTCCCTGCTTTCTCCCACAGAATCCCCATCGAGCCTGCACCGACACATATCCCACCCTATCCCCGTAACTCCACGTATTTAATTCCCCCTAACATATCCCATCCTATCCCCTAACACTAAGGGTCAATTTATCATAGCCAAATCAACCTAACCCGCACATTTTTGGACTGTGGGAGGAAACCCACGCAAACACGGGGAGAATGTGCAAACTCCACACAGACAGGCACCTGAGGCCAGATTCGAACCCGGGTTTCTGGCGCTGTGAGGCACCAGTGCTAACCACTATGCCACCATGTTGCCGTTTTGATAGAGTAGATACAGAGAGAGTGTTTCCACTTGTGGGGAAGAGCATAACTAGAGGCCATCAATATAAGATAGTCACCAAGAAATCCAATAGGGAATTCAGGAGAAACTTCTTTACCCAGAGAGTGGGGAGAATGTGGAACTCGCTACCACAGGGAGTGGTTGATGCGAATAGTATCGATACATTTAAGGGGAGGCTAGACAAGCATCTGAGGGAGAAGGGAATAGAGGGTTATGCTGATAGAGTTAGATGGGGAAAGACAGGAGGAGGCTCGAGTGGAGCATAAACGCCGGCATGGACTGGTTGGGCCGAATGGCCTGTTTCTGTGCCGCAAATCCTGTGTAGTCACAGCAAACAGACAGTTTAACAGACTGCCCATGGACCACTCTAACTGCCACCTTTCATGGACACTGCTGCAGTAATTGCTCCTCTGACCTTTCCTCTCTTGTCCCTCCTACACCCCTAATACACGGCCCGACACAATCTCCCTCCCCCTACATCCTCACTGTGCTGGAATCCACACCAGTCTCCCCATCTGCTCCTTGTTCTCTCCCTGGATCCGAAAACTACTGAACTCAGTCTTCCCTCCTGAAGTCTACAGGCTCTAAAACTGAAGCTTGGTGTCCCTCAGTCCCGACTCATCCCCTTCTCTCCTCCTCTTTCCCCCGGGGTGTGTCCACACTCTGGGCCTTGGGCCTTGCCCGGGGATTCTCAGTATGAACAGGTGGGGTGTGTTTTGAGACAGGGTGTCCCCGCTCTCCCCCTCTTTTCCCCGGGGTGTGTCCACACTCTGGGCCTTGGGCCTTGCCCGGGGATTCTCAGTATGAACAGGTGGGGTGTGTTTTGAGACAGGGTGTCTCCGCTCTCCACCTTCAAAGGGACAAGGAGACGACCAGCTGGGCTGTACCTGCCCTGCTTTATGACATCACTGCAGTGCCTAGCAACCAACCTCCCTGAGCTCTGCTCATTATGGGCTGGCAGTGTTTGATGGGACAGTGAAGAGGGAGCTGTGCTCTGTATCTAACCCGTGCTGTACCTGCCCTGGGAGTGTTTGATGGGACAGTGTAGAGGGGGCTTTACTCTGTACCTAACACGTGCTGCACCTGCCCTGGGAGTGTTTGATGGGACAGTGTAGAGGGAGCTTTACTCTGTATCTAACCCGTGCTGTACCTGCCCGGGGAGTGTTTGATGGGACAGTGTTGAGGAAGCTTTACTCTGTATCGAACCCGTGCTGTACCTGCCCTGGGAGTGTTTGATGGGACAGTGTAGAGGGAGCTTTACTCTGTATCCAACTCCTGCTGTACCTGCCCTGGGAGTGTTTGATGGAACAGTGTAGAGGGAGCTTTAATCTGCATCTAACCCGTGCTGTAACTACCCTGGGAGTGTTTGATGGGACAGTGTAGAGGGAGCTTTACTCTGTATCTAACCCGTGCTGTACCTGCCCTGGGAGTGTTTGATGGGACAGTGTAGAGGGAGCTTTACTCTGTATCTAACCCGTGCTGTACCTGCCCTGGGAGTGTTTGATGGGACAGTGTAGAGGGAGCTTTAATCTGCATCTAACCCGTGCTGTACCTACTCTGGGAGTGTTTGATGGGACAGTGTTGAGGAGCATTACTCTGTATCTAACCCGTGCTGCACCTGCCCTGGGGGAGTTTGATGGGACAGTGTGGAGGGAGCTTTACTCTGTATCGAACCCATGCTGTACCTGCCCTGGGAGTGTTTGATAGGACAGTGCAGAGGAAGATTTGCTCTGTATTTAACCTGTGCTGTATCTGCCATGGGAGTGTTTGATGGGACAGTGTAGATGGAGCTTTACTCTGTATCTAACCCATGCTGTACCTGACCTGGGAGTGTTTGATGGGATAGTGTAAAGGGAGCTTTAAACTGTATGTAACCTGTGCTGTACCTGCCCTGGGAGTGTTTGATGGGACAGTGTAGAGGGAGCTTTACTCTATATCTAACCCGTGCAGTACCTGACCTGGGAGTGTTTGATGGGACAGTGGCGAGGGAGCTTTAATCTGTATTTAACCTGTGCTGTATCTGCCCTGGGAGTGTTTGATGGGACAGTGTAGAAGGAGCTTAACTCTGTATCTAACCCGTGCTGTACCTGCCCTGGGAGTGTTTGATGGGACAGTATAGAGCGAGCTTTACTCTGTATCTAACCCGTGCTGTACCTGCCCTGGGAGTGTTTGATAGGACAGTGCAGAGGGAACTTTACTCTGTATCTAACCCGTGCTGTACCTGCCCTGGTAGTGTTTGATGGGATAGTGTAAAGGGAGCTTTACTCTGTATGTAACCTGTGTTATATCTGCTCTGGGAGTGTTTGATGGGACAGTGTAGAGGGAGCATTACTGTGTATCTAACTCCGTACTGTACCTTCCCTGGGAGTGTTTGATGGGACAGTGTAGAGGGAGCTTTACTCTGTATCTAACCCATGCTGCACCTGCCCTGGGAGTGTTTGATGGGACAGTACAGAGAGAGCTTTACTCTGTATCTAACCCATGCTGTACCTGTCCAAGGAGTGTTTGATGGGACAGTACAGAGCGAGCTTTACTGTGTATCTAACTCCGTACTGTACCTTCCCTGGCGGTGTTTGATGGGACAGTGCAGAGGGAGCTTTACTGTGTATTTAACCCATGCTGTACCTGCCCTAGGAATGTTAGATGGGATAATGTGGAGAGAAATAACAACAGTGTAGAGGGAGCTTTACTCTGTTTGCAACCCGTGCTGTACCTGCCCTGGTTGTGTTTGATGGGACAGTGTAGAGGGAGCTTTACTCTCTATCTAACCCGTGCTGTACCTGCCCTGGGAGTGTTTGATGGGACAGTGTAGAGTGAGGTTTACTCTGCATCCTAACCTGTGCTGTACCTGCCCCAGGAGTGTTTGATGGGACAATGTAGAGGGAGCTTTACTCTGTATCTATAATGTGCTGTAACTGCCCTGGGAGTTTTTGATGGGATAGTGTAGAGGGAGCTTAACTCTGTATCTAACCCGTGCTGTACCTGCCCTGGGAGTGTTTGATGGGCCAGTATAGAGCGAGCTTTAATCTGTATCTAACCCTGTACTGTACCTACCCTGGGAGTGTTTGATGGGACAGTGTAGAAGGAGCTTTACTCTGTATCTGACCAGTGCTGTATCTGCCCTGGGAGTGTTTGATGGGACAGTGTCGAGGGAGCTTTACTCTGTATCTGACCAGTGCTGTACCTGCCCTGGGAGTGTTTGATGGGACAGTGTCGAGGGAACTTTGCTGTGTATTTAACCCGTGCTGTACCTGCCCTGGGAGTGTTTGATGGGACAGTGTAGAGGGAGCTTTACTCTGTATCTAACCCGTGCTGTTCCTGCCCTGGGAGTGTTTGATGGGACAGTGTAGAGCGAGTTTTACTATGTATCTAAAGCGTGCTGTACCTGCCCTGGGAGTGTTTGATGGGACAGTGTAGAGGGAGCTTTACTCTGTATCTAACCCGTGCTGTACCTGCCCTGGGAGTGTTTGATGGGACAGTGTAGAGGGAGCTTTACTCTGTATCTAACCCGTGATGGACCTGATCTTGCAGTGTTTGATGGGATAGTGTCGAGGGAGCTTTACTCTGTATCTAACCCGTGCTGTACCTGCCCTGGGAGTGTTTGATGGGACAGTGTAGAGGGAGCTTTACTCTAAATCTAACCCCGTACTGTACCTGACCTGGGAGTCTTTAAAATAAATATAAACTAAAAGGCTCATGAAATGTTAATGCTTATGACTCGAGGTCTAGAATATCGAGGGGAGGAAGTTTTGCTCCAGCTGTACAAAGCCCTGGTTAGACCATATCTGGAGCACTGTGGACCGTTCTGGGCCCCGCACCTTAGAAAGAATAGATTGGCCTTGGAAGGAGTGCAGTGCAGATTCACCAGCATGTTACCAGAGCTCCAAGGGTTAAACTATTGAGGGTTTACAGAAATGAAGCTTGTATTCCATGGATTATAGAAAGTTGAGGCTGATTTGATTGAGGTTTTGAGGATTTTGGACCAATTGCGAGGGTCGATGGAGAGAAACTCTTTCCACTGGTGGGGAGTCTGGGACCAGGGGACAGAACCTTAAAATCCGAGCCAGGCCCTTCAGGAGAGAAGCTGGAAACTCTTCTCCACACAAAGGATGGTGGAAGTGTGGAGCTCTCTCACAATAAGCAGGCGATGCTCGCTCACTGAATAACTTTGGGCCGGTTGTGGTTTCTCCCCATTGTCCCGGTGCTTGTTCCCTTGGATTGGATCTTCATTTGTTCCCTTTGGTTTGGTTTCAGTTTCACTGCTGGACCCACCACTCAAAGCACTTTGTCTGATCTTCCCCCGGGAATGAGCAGACTCCTCCCTCACCCCCCACACTGCACCATCTCTCCCCGGGGTGTGTCCACACTCTGGGCCTTGGGCCATGCCCGGATATTCTCAGTATGAACAGGTGGGGTGTGTTTTGAGACAGGGTGTCCCCGCTCTCCCCCTCTTTTCCACGGGGTGTGTCCACACTCTGGGCCTTGGGCCTTGCCCGGGGATTCTCAGTATGAACAGGTGGGGTGTGTTTTGAGACAGGGTGTCCCCGCTCTCCTCCTCTTTTCCCCGGGGTGTGTTCACACTCTGGGCCTTGGGCCTTGCCCGGGGATTCTCAGTATGAACAGGTGGGGTGTGTTTTGAGACAGGGTGTCCCCGCTCTCCACCTTTAAAGGGACAAGGAGACGACCAGCTGGGCTGAATGGCCCTGCTTTATGACATCACTGCAGTGCCACGCAAACAACCTCCCTGAGCCCTGCTCATTT